>DF369475.1:2442-14778 GCA_000787875.1 Solanum virginianum
ATGTGATAATATCATGTACGCATAGAGTATGCGTTAGTACGTTTGAATGTACTAAGCATGTAGGATGCAATGGAACAAGAGATAGGCAACATAAATCAAAATGCATAAACATAGGCAACTGATAGCATAATAACAATATGGCATGTATGAATGATGCTTGAGGTAAAATCCTGCTTATATAAAACATAATAGGTGCAAGAAGAGACCATCATCATAGAGTTCATAGTTTATCAAGGTACAAACCCTTTGATTGGTTTGTGGATCATCTCACCTTACCACCCATGGTGATTGAGGTACAAACCCCTCAATTGGTTGTCAAGGTACAAACCCCTCGACATGGTTGATTCTACCTTACGGCATGGCCTCATCGGTAGAAGTCCTTAAGTATCCTTATCTTACGACATAATCTCTTCAGTAAGAAGGGGGATGTACTTGCCTTATGATATGATCTTATTGGCAAGAGAGATCCTACTTTACGGTATGTCCTTTTTGGTAGGTTGTCCCTATCTTACGATATAATATTTTATGTAGGAACCATATGTCATTTTACCTTACATTATGGCCTTTTCGGTAGATCTTCCACACCTTATGATATGATTTTTTCGGTAGAAATTATGATTGTACCTTATGGCATGGCCTTTTCGGTAGGTTGTCCATGCCTTACAATATAATCTTTTCTGTAGGAACTACTAGACATTCTACATTATGGCATAGCCTTTTTGGTAGAATGTCCATACCTTACGATATAATCTTTTAGGTAGGAGTCAAAGAAATAGCTCATCAAACCATTAAATTTCAAGCATCAAGAAAGGGCTTCTCAATCTTCTCAAGAACACAACAAAATGAAACCCAATAATCTACTTTTAACCTTATAGGTACTTCTCATGAACTCAATGCATACACACATTTATTTCATCATACTAAAGCCACTTGACTCATAAGCCATGCAATAAGCCCTCAATAACTCAAGAATCTATAACCAGACATTTTATAAAACACTTGGCGGGTGTGTAATCTAGTGTAAAACCTTGTAATTTGAGAGTGGAATCATGCTAGAAAATTCAGTGTAAAACCATCAATAGATACTTGGCCATGAGTGAAAGGACCCAATAGTTAAAACCCACATACGTTGACTTTGGAGAATCCTTGATGAAGATTGGAAATGGAGACCTGAAGCTTGGGTGAAATCCTTAAGATCCAGAAGAGATTTGGAAACTTGAATTTTGAGATGAAATATTGTCTAAGTGTTTGATTGAGTATTCGAGAATGTCTTGAATGATATGAGAGTGAAATATAGCTAATTATAGGCATTTTTAAGTATGGAGAGGTTTAGGCCCAAGACCCAAGACCGAAATGGAAAACCTAGGCAAAAATAACACTATGGCGCACCCCTGGCGCATCACGCCTGGGGCGCGATCCTTCTTTAGAAATTGCAAATTGTGGATTTTTGAATTTTGATATGGTTTCTCTAAAATCGGGGTTAGACCCATCTCCCATTCAATTTTTCCCCCTGAATAAGAATATAAAGTTAGATTTTTGATATCACGCACGAATTTTGAGATGTATGGCAATTACGATTTGGGGCACATTCGAGGCACATTTTCGAGCACTTTTGGGGGTCGTTTCAATATCTCCCCCTTGGGGACATACGACCCCAAATGTCAAAGAAACGTACATAAGAAGAGTAATCATGAAGAAATCAGCCCCAACAAGAATGCAACAATACACTTAAACATCATTTTTAAAATATTCTATAAGGACTCCCAAACCATGAACTCAATCCCCTTTCTTGCCAATCCGGACCACACCCTCCATGGGTGGGACTTCCAAGTGAACCCAATCATCAACACAAGCACACATGGCCTACCTTAGTATCTAATGACAACATCTCCCCCTTGGGAGAAAACCTCCACCTTACCATCTCTCAGCGAAGCCTTAACCTACTTAACCAATGAAGATTAAGAACCATTAGCCACCACTACACCACCATAGTCAACCTCTTCCAACCTAACTCCTAATTTAACCAACCAATGGACCTCCCTCTTTGCCATCACTATCAACATATGCTAGGCTACCCATAGACACCCCATCCACTATAATATTAGCCTTACTGAGGTGATAATGGACACTCATATCATAATCTTTAAGGAGTTCTAACCAGCTTCTTGTCACCCACAATTCACATTTATCATGTTTAGCAAACAACCTCTCATCCCCCAAGATTTGCAACACTATCCCCAAAAGATTCACAAGCTCTAAATAGGTCAATACTCCATAACTAGACTCTACCACAAATATCCAAAGGTAGGGTTTTAAGACCCTATTCATGAAACCCATAAACATAGCTAATGCATAAGTCAACCCATCAACTCAATCACGATTCAAAATGCTCACTCCTAGTTCGAAAAGACACTTAGGGATATCACCTACCCTCATCCTCACTTGGGGACATAACCCAAACCAAAGATCAATCTTAGAGAAACGACTAGCCCATTGTAGTTGACCAAATAGATTGTCCATCCTTAACCATCATATTACAACCTTACGGGTCCTGCACTCTTTGGAAGTATGATATCAAGTAGCCAAATCAGCCCGACCTCCAACCCATCAAACCAAATTCAACCAAGATCATAAGACAAGACTCTATACAATAAGAACGTGGGGCAACACTTATAGACCTTCTAGCCAAAATAGGCTCACATTATCATTCGGGACTCACATGAATCTTATTAGCAACAAAAGGAATAATGAAAGATATAGCGACTCCCAGAACTATCAAAGCATGCACAATAAAAATCAAGAGAACCCTTAACATACTGGTAGCATCATCGGGCATCTTATCCCCTCCTTGCCTTCTTTGAGAGCATAGAACTAATTACGCCTTGGAGAACCACCTTGATCAACATCACCATATTTACCCTTATTTTGAGCATATAGACAATCCAGAATTTGATGGCCCATCTGACCACACCAAAAGCATGCACATGTGTTCCTCCAACATGTGCCACCATGTTTCCTCCCATATTTTGGCCATCTAGAATGAGCCGCCCTCTCACCACTATCTTGGAGCCTTGGCTTATACCCTTTCCTTGGAAACCCTCTTTTTGGAGCACTAGAGGACCCTTGGCCTTGAAACTCAAAATCTTGTTGAAATCAGTCACCCTCAAATCGAGCCCTCTTGGACTCCCCACTTCTCTTCTTCCTAAGTTTCTCCCTTTCAAGTTGTTCGGCAAAGGTCATGAGCTGAGACAAATCCATATCTCTTACAAGCATCGTGGTACGACACTCTTCATTAACCAAATCGGATACCTCCATACAAAACTTGTTCATCCTTGACCTAGAGTGGGCCACCAAATGTGGAGTATACTTGGAAAGCTTGTTAAAGTTGAGAGCATATTCCCTCACATTCATGGAATCTTGCCTAAGGTTTATGAACTCTATCATTTTAGCCTCTCTCAACTCAAGAGGGAAGAACCGGTTGAGGAAGGCGGCTTTGAACTCCTCCCAAGGAATAGCATCATGGCTCTCTCTCTCCACCTTCTATTGGACAACCAAATTTGAGCTACACCTTTTAGTTGATAAATCGCTAGATACGCCTTTTCCTCCGAACTTACACCCATGATAGATAGCACCTTATACACCTCATCTATGAATTCTTGGGGGTCCTCATCCACCTTAGACCCGTGGAACTCCTATGGGTTCATCCTTATAAATTCCCTAACCCTAGAGGCTGGAGTGGGAGCATAAGGGGCTTGGGCCCATTGGCTGATTTGATTAGCAATGGCATGGGCCAACATGGTTATAGCATTCCGAAACTCATTCTTGGTAGCCACTCCACCTTGAGGTGCGGGGTAGACCAGTTGTCCCTCGGGTATACGAGCTCTTCTTCCTCTTGGGATAGGCATGATCTAGCATAGCAATGAACAATTATTAAGGGCAAAACCTCACCTTAGCTCCTATAGCATGACATAGAGTAAGAAGAAGGGAAACATTTCCTAGAACGCCTCATAGCCTCCCATTTCATAGTTGTGGCGCACTTCACAACCATAAATAAGACTCTAATCGATGCGGTGTGTTGGAATTTGAGGACCTTTAACAACCTAGTGCTCTGATACCAAGTTTTTCATGACCAAACTAGGGCCTAGATATGACACGGCACAAGGGGAACTCGAAGGAACCCCAATCAAGCCTCTTAACATATCATTACACATCCTTGGTCATGGAAGAAATTTAAACAACAATAAAAGAGTAGAAATAATGGCATAGGAACTAAGGGAAAACCTTCATTTCATAAAAACATCAAGAGAGTCAAAGGGAGTCAAGCTTATAGCATTATTACATACTTGTCCAACAACACCTCTAAACATAGAACTTAGAGGGGCCAAGACAAGAACCTGGGCTCACCCTCACAATTGTGACAATAGGTAATCCAAATATACAAGGTATAGTCCAAACATAAGCATGAGAGAAGATAGATATTATCCCCGGACATGAGGACTCACCAAAAGCTAACTTGAACAATCCTTCTAGTGACATGGAGGAAAATTGATAGGAGCTCCAATTCCTATATGGTAATATCATGTATGCATAGAGTATGCGTTAGTACGTTTGAATGCACTAAGCATGTAGGATGCAATGAAACAAGAATAGGCAACATAATCAATTGATAGCATAATAACAATAATGCATGTATGAATGATGGTTGAAGTAAAATCCTTCTTATATAGAACATAATACATTATTCAAGAAGAGACCATCATCATAGATTTCATAGTTTATCAAGGTACAAACCCCTTGATTGGTTGGTGGATCGTCTCACCCTACGACCCATGGTGATTGAGGTACAAACCACTCAATTGGTTATCAAGGTACAAATCTCTCGACATGGTTGATTCTACCTTATGGCATGGCCACATCAGTAAAAGTCCTCAAGTATCCTTACCATACGACATAATCTCTTTGGTAAGAAGGGGGTGTACTTGCCTTACGATATGCTCTTATTGGCAAGAGAGATCCTATCTTATGGAATGTCCTTTTCGGTAGGTTGTCCCTACCTTGCGATATAATCTTTTAAGTAGGAACCATAAGTCATTCTACCTTACAGTATGGCCTTTTCTATAGATTGTGCACGCCTTACGATAGATCTTTTTCGGTAAGAATTATGGTTGTACCTTACGACATGGCCTTTTCGGTAGGTTGCCCATACCTTACAATATAATCTTTTTGGTATGAACTACTAGTCATTCAACATTACGATATAGCTTTTTCGGTAGAATGTCCATACATTATGATATAATCTTTTATATAGGAGTCAAAGAAATAACTCATCAAACCATTACATTTCAAGCATCAAGAAATGGCTTCTCAATCTTATCAAAAACATAACAACATTTTACCCAACAATCTACTTGCAACCCCATAGGTACTTTTCATGAATTCAATACATACCCACATTCATTTCATCATCCTATGACCACTTGACTCATAAGCCAATAACTCAAGAATCCATAATCGGACATTTTATCAAATACTTGGCGGGTGTGTAATGCTAGTGTAAAATCATGCAATTCAAGAGTGGAATCATGCTAGGAAATTCAGTGTAAAACCATCAATAGATACTTGGTAACACCTTCAAACAATATACATCAAAACCCTTCATCAAATCTTATAATAAATCTCAGATTCATAGCTCAAAACATGCTAAAATAATCACAATTTCATGAAACTCCAACATAGTGTGTAGTGAAATTCATAATAAGACCAATGAGTAAATCAACTTTAAATCATATAATTTAGGTAAAAAAAAGCTTGGGCACCATAGGTAAAAGGACCCAATGGTCAAAACCCACATACCTTGACTTTGGAGAATCCTTAATGAAGATTGGAAATGGAGACTTGAAGCATGGGTGAAATCTTTAAGATCCGTAAGAGATTTAGACGCTTGAATTTTGAGGTGAAATATTGTCTAAGTGTTTGAGTAAGTAATGGGGAATGTCTTAAATGATATGAGGGTGAATCTGGCTAAGTATAGGTATTTTTACATATGGAGAGGTTTAGGCCCAAGACCCAAAGGCTTGAATCAAAAAGGAAAACCTGGGCAAAAATTACACTATGGCTTGCCCCTGGTGCATCGTTCCTAGGGGTGCGATTCTTCTCTAGAAATTGCAAATTGTGGATTTTTGAAATTTAATACGGTTGCTCTAAAATTAGGGTTAGACCCATTCCCCACTCAATTTTGCCGCCTGAACAAGAATATAAAGTCATACTTTTGATATCACGCATGGATTTTGAGATATATAGATATTACAATTTCGGACACTTCCGAGGCACATTTTTGGATCATTTCACTATTCACCCTGATTCTACTAAGATGTATAGGGATTTGAGGGTTTTGGTGGGGAGGTATGAAGAAAGTCATTTCCAAACTTATAACCGATTGTCATAGATGCCAGCAAGTCAAAGCCGATCACCAAAGGTCGGGTGGCCTACCCTAGGATATAGAGATTCCTACTTGGAAGTGGGAGGACATGAGGACTCACCAAAAAAAGGTCGGGTGGCCTACCCTAGGATATAGAGATTCCTACTTGGAAGTGGGAGAAAATTAACATGGATTTTGTGGTTGGGTTTCCTAAGACTAGAAAGGATTTTTATTCTATTTGGGTTGTGGTTGATGTCGTCTCATTTCCTACCGACTAAGGCTACTATGGGGCTGAAGACTATGCTAAATTGTACATTCATGAGTTTGTTAATTGCATGGGGTGCCCTTGTCTATCATATCGAATCATGGTGCTCAATTCACTTCTGACTTTTGGATGTCCTTCCAAAAGAGGTCTTTGTACCAAGGTTAAGCTTAGTACGATCTTTCACCCTGAAACAGATGCCCAAGATGAAAAACTATCAAAACTCTTGAGGATATGCTTAGAGCTTGTGTTTTGGAGTTTAGGGGTAGTTGGGATGAACATCTTCCACTTATTAAGTTAGCTTACAACAATAGCTACTACTCAAGTATTGGCCTGCGTAGTTGGGATGATCATCTTCCATTGATTGAGTTTGATTATAATAATAGCTATCATTCTAGCATTGATATAGCTCCTTTAAAGGCCCTCTGTGGTAGACATTGTAGGTTCCCAGTTGGATGGTTTGAGGTAGGAGAAATGGCATTGTTGGATCAGATCTGGTCATGGAGGCTATGGAGAAGGTAAGGTTGATTAAAGAAAGGTTGAAAACAGGCCAAAGTCATCAAAAGTCCTATGCTGATGTGAGGACAAGGGATCTTGAATTTAAGGTTAGTGATTGGGTCTATTTGAAGGTCTCACCCATGAAGGGTGTGGTTCATTTTGGTGCAAATGGTAAATGAGTTCAAGGTATGTGGGTCCTTATAGGGTGTTGAGGAGGATTGGTAAAGTAGCCTATGAGTTGTAGTTTCCTAGTGAAATGGACTTTGTTCATCTGGTCTTTCATGTATCCATATTGAGAAAATGTGTGGGTGATCCGAATGCTATTGTTCTATTGGATGTTGTGGGTGCTGTTGGAGACAACTTGACCTATGAAGCAGTTCAAGTAGAGATTTTGGATAGAAAAGTAAAAAGGTTGAGTATGGCCTTTTCTATAGATTGTGCACGCCTTACGATAGATCTTTTTCGGTAAGAATTATGGTTGTACCTTACGACATGGCCTTTTCGGTAGGTTGCCCATACCTTACAATATAATCTTTTGAATAAGGATGTGGCTTTCGTTAAGCTCCTTTGGAGGAATCAACAACTGAAAAATGCTATATGGGAGGCCAAAGTGGACATGCAAAAGCGATATCCCTATCTCTTCCATTCTACTCAAGCCTAAGGTTAGTCTTATGTTTTAACCCCTATGTCATTTGCATGCATTCATGTTTATGTTGAAAAATTCATGGTGATTTTGCCACTTATGTTGAGATTTTTAACATGATGTTTAAGTGCATTGCTGTATTCTTATGTGGGCTAAAATTATCTTGTTTACTTCTCTTATTGACGTTTCTTTGACATTCGGGGATGAATGTTTCCAAGGCAGAGATAATGGAACGACCCCCCAAAAAGGCCCAAAAATATGCCTTGTTAGTGTTCAAAATTGTAATTTCTATATATCTCAAATTTGTGCGTTATATTGAAAATTCAACTTATACTCTTGATCAGGGGGCAGAACTGAGTGGGAAATGGGTCTAAGCTCGATTTTAGAGCAACCATAGCAAAATTTAAAAATTCCAGTGATGATCCGCACCTCTGATGCGATGCAGCCAGGGCGCGGATCAGTGTTGTTTTTACCTGTTATTTCTTGTTCAGTCCGAGGGCTTTGGGTCTTGGCCTAAGGCTTCCCATGTGTAAAAACACCTATACTTAGCTATATTTCACCTCGATATCATACAAGATATTCTCCAATACTCTTTCAAACACTTAGACAAATATTTCACTCAAAATTCAAGTGTCAAAACTCATTTTGGATCTTAAGGAATTCACTCAAGCTTCAATTCTTCATTCCAATCTTCATCAAGAAATTCTTCGAAGTTGAAGTATGTGGATTTCAACTAGTGGGTTCTTTCACTCATGGTGCCCAAGCTTCCCTCATGTTACTAAATCTCATGTTACTAAGTTGATTTTTCTTATGGGTGTTATATTATGAATTTGACTATGATCTATATTGGGGTTTCATAAAAGTGTGATTGTTTAAGCATATTTTTGAGCTATGAATCTATGATCTACATTGAGATTTGATGAAGGGTTTTAATGTATTTTGCAAGGTGGTATTACCATGTGTTGGTGGGTTGATTTACTTTAACTTTTCTTGCGCAATTTCACTCTTGAATTGCATAATTTTACATTAGCATTACACACCCACCAAGTATTTGATAAAATATCCAGATTAGGGTTCTTGAGTTATTAATGATCTATTGCATGGCGTATGAGACAAGTGACTTTATGATGATGAAAGTAATGTATGAATGTGTTGATTTCATGGTAAGTAACTATAGTGTTGCAAGTGACCATAACATAGATGAGGGGTATATACCTCATCCACCTTGTCGGGTGGTGGCAATCCCGTACTACTATAGATGAGGGGTACATACCTCATCCGCCTTGTTGGGTGGTGGCAATCCCATAATACCATAGATGAGGGGTATATTCCTCATCCATCTTGTAGGGTGGTACCAACCCCATGCTACCATAGATGAGGGGTATATACCTCATCCAAGTTATCGAGTGGTGGCAATCCCGTATTACCAAAGATGAGGGGTAGATACCTCATCCACCTTCCAAGCAAGTGGCATGCGTTGGATTCCAAGACCTAAGTTGCTTAGTCTATGATGATGGTTTCTTAGACATGTAATATGTTCTATATAAACATGTTTTACTTCAAGCATCATTCATACATGTCACATTGCTATTATGAGTCCTATGCTGATGTGAGGACAAGGGATCGTAATATGTTCTATATAAACATGTTTTACTTCAAGCATCATTCATACATGTCACATTGCTATTATGCTACCATTGCTTAAGATATTGGATTTTGCCTATCTTTTGTTGCATTGCATCCTACATACTTAGTACATTCAAATGTACTAATGGATACTCTATGCCTATATGATGTTACCATGTAGGAATCGGAGCCCCACTTGACCATCCTCCTCCTCCACATGGCTAGTAAGATTTCTCTGAAAGCAAGTTGGTGAGTCCTCAACTTCGAGGACATACTTCTCTTTATTTATGCTATGTATTGACTCTTTTTACATTGAAAACTTATGGCTATGAGGGTGAGCCCAGAGATTGTCTTGGCCTCCGCTCCTATCTATGTATTTGTAGTGTTATTAGAACCTTACGATATATTAATGCTATACTATTGGCTTGTTATGTTTCTATGGTATCAAATATGTCGATTAGCCCCATATTTTCCCCTTTTCTATCTAATGTTGTTGTTTTAGTGCTTTCATGACCAAGAATGTGTAATCATATGTTAAGAGGCTTGTTTGGGATCCCTTCAGATTCCCTATTTGCCTTGTCACATCTAGGCTCTAGGCTTGTGTGGTGACAATACACGCCTATGAAAATGATTTAATGGTTGTTTTGACATGAGTTTTTTAATTATTTTATTTTTTTTAAGAAATGAGTTATGCATTGTGTTCTCATGTTAAAATGTTTCATGTTCAAGTCAAGCCCCTCAAGCCATGTTCTAGCCCATTAGAGAACGAATGTTCCCAAGGGAGAGATGATGTAAGGACTCAAATCTCGTGAGACCTTATTAATGCATGAAATAAAGTTCCTTGAGGTTTGCAACCCATGGGGGTGCTAGTGTATGGCTTTGTGTGGCATAAGAAGAGATTTTAGGCTTGGTGGCCCTCTATGGTACCTCTCACAAGACATGGTCCTCACCACTAGCCATGGAAGGGGCCCTTTGTAGGTACCCCAACTTGCAAGCCAAGAAATTGGCTAGGACAGCCACCCATTGACCCTATACGAGTCGTGAAACCCTATAAGAGTCCGCGGTGAGGTAACACACCTACCACGAGCCGTGTTAGGGTGTTTAATGAAGCCCTTATCCCAAAATGTGATTCTAAGCCTTCAATGGAAACCTCCTTAGTCTGAGATTTGAAAAAGTGTCTAACGACCCTCACTACGGACCCTTTTACAATCCATGGTCCTCCGCACAGCTCATGGATCCCTTTCACGGGACCCCTGGGCACTTTTTAGTGCTTGTTTAATTAATGGCTTTGTTATAAATTTGGTAAATTTTAAGGGTAGTTTGTGACTTTCTAATCTATCCCAAACCCCTTAAAACACTTATACTCCTTCATTCTTATTCAAATTCATTCATTACACTTAGAACTTTAGAAATTTCTCTCCTCTAAGAACTTCTCTCAAGTTTACGTTGAAGGTTCAATTTGGAAAATCAAGGAGGGTCTTCTTCTCAAATTAATTTCTTCTTAATACTTTAAGATATGTAAGGTATGTGGGATTGATTCATGGTCCCTTTCAATCATGAAGATCCCTAACACTTTTACTTCTTAATTTATTAATAACAAGCTTCCTTTGAATGTGGGTCTTTTAAATTAGTGTTGATTTGATTAAATTCAGATATGAGTAATTGATATTCTTAAAGTGATTTAACACCTATTATATTGAATTACATTGATATTATAAAGGTTTCAATATGCATGTCCTTTTAAATGTTAAAATTATGCATGGGTACCTTCATGTACGCTTTAAATGATGATTTCTTCATGAATTTACTATGATTACACTATTTTAGCATGATTTTACTATGTAATCTTAGTACACATGCTATTCTCTCATCATTTTTGGCATATGCATACATGAACATTAGTTTTCATGAAGTTTATGAAGTGGATTAAGGCAAAATTATGTTGATGACTATGATTTCAAGGAAAGTATTGGTATGACATGACATGTGATTGCATAATATCAATGGTATGGCTCTTTGAGCTATTATGTGTGTGTACACCAATATGTACAAGTATGAATTAGCTATTCCTATGCATGAATGTATGATATGAAGTATGATTTGGCTAAATAGCCCAAGTATGCATGATTATGAAGTATATTTGGCTTTTAAGCCTAAGTTTGCATGATGAAGTTTTGAAAAAACTTATTTTCCTTTTAAAGCATGTATGTGTTTTCTTGTGGGATGATGACTTAGCACCAAGCGGACTTGTGTGAGGGGGACTATCCCCAAGGGTCCACTCCTTAAGTACCATAATTATGCGCCAAACATAGCTTCATGTTTATTCCTCTTTGTGGATGATTATGATATGTTATGGAAGTCCTTTCCAAAATGGGTGTTGTTCCCGTAAGGTAAGGTACTCTCCAAAAAATCTGTTATTCCCATAAAGTGAGCTACTCTCCAAAATGGGTGTTGTTCCCGTAAAGTGAGTGCACGGGTTACCTTTGGCAAGTAATCCACTCTTTCTCCAGTGTAGAGGCAACATTGAGATTTCAAGTAATAGCTTGTTTGGTCTTATATATCGGTTGAGGTCTCATCCCCACTATATTAAGTATTGTGGTATTTCATACATCATGGATTTCGTGGTATATTTATATTATATTCTTTCCTATATACTTCTTTCTATATATGTGCCCTTGCAATCTAACATTGATTGTAGGAAAATAAGTTCATAAGCATTTGTATGCCCGCATGCTTAGTACATTAATCATGTGGAGACCAGAGACTATCTTCATCCACCACTTGATGGTTAGCTTAGATTGTGAGAGGTGCTTGTGGTGTGTCCTATCATCCAAGGACTAGCCACCTTCTATTTACCTATTATGCTATTTCTACTTATGTCTTTACTTT
>DF369474.1:3111-17897 GCA_000787875.1 Solanum virginianum
CATAAATGTGGAGCTCTTCACATTCATAATTGAGAACTTACATGGACATAACTTTTAAAATTCTTGATACGTTGTCACTTGGATCGGAAGATTGACTCCTGGTGAGAGTTGAGATCACCTGGATGAGAAAGTGAAAACTAATGGACTTACAGAAATGCCCAGATGTCTTCTGATAGGGATGTGATTGGATTATGGTGGTAGTCGCTTCCTAGCTCGTGTACGAAAGGTTTGACGCCCCCTTTTAGACTATGTCCAAGTTCGCTGCTAAGAAAAAGTTCCATGTTGTGTTGCATCCTACTTGATGACGTCCAAACCTGTGGTCTGTTTTGAGAATTTACCCTTTTGGATGCTCTCGGCATGACTAAAATAAAACGCTAGTAAAATCATAACTTGAATTAGAGTTGACATTACTTATCATATTTGATATGTACTCTTCTCTCCGTGTGATAGATAATGAATCAATATGGTGTTGTGAGCGCAGCTGGAAAATATAATGACCCGCTCAGGGAGACCGATAATAAAATGGTATTCCAAGCGCATCTGGTAATACAATGGTCTTCTGGAGGCAATGAATATATAATAGCTCCGGATCGGCGACTGGAAATAATAGTCTTCTGAAGGTAATGAATATATAATGGCCCTGGATCGGCAATGAAAATAATAGTCTTCCGAAAGTAATGAATATACAATGTCCCTAGATCAGTGACTGCCAATAAAATAGTATTTTGGAGGCAATTAATATGTAATGGCCCCGGATCGGCGACTGGAAATAATAGTCTTTTAAAGGTAATGAATCTATAATGGCCCTGGATCGGCAACTGGCAATAAAGCAGTCTTCTGAAGGCAATGAATATATAATGGCCCTAGACCAGCAACTGGTAATAAAATAGTCTTCTGAAGGCAGTGAATATATAATGGCCCTGGATCGGCGACTGATAATAAAATAATCTTCTTGAGGCAATGAATATATAATGGCTTTGGATTGGGGACTGGCAATAAAATAGACTGGCAAAAATAAATCGGCATATGTTTCAGCTCTAAAAGATAATCTGGCATCTGGCAAAAAGTAAACTGACATCTGTCATATCAAAAAATAAACTGATATCTGGCATAGCAAAAAGTAAACTAGCATCTGGCATAGCAAAAAATAAATTGGCATCTGGCATAGCAAAAAGTAAACTGACATCTGGCATAGCAAAAAGTAAACTAGCATCTGGCATAGCAAAAAGGAAATTGGCATCTGGCATAGCAAAAAGTAAACTGGCATCTGGCATAGCAAAAAGTAAACTGGTATTTGGCATAGCAAAAAGTAAACTGGTATCTGGCATAGCAAAAATTAAATTGGCATCTGGCATAGCAAAAACTAAACTGGCATCTGACATAGCAAAAAGTAAACTGGCATCTGGCATAGCAAAAAGTAAACTGGCATCTGGCATAGCATGCAATGGCCATCTTGGCAATGATTATGCAATGGCCCTCTTGGCAATGATTATGCAATGACCCTCTTGGTAACAGAAATTAAATATGCAATGTGCGCAACTGAAAAATAAAATAACATCTTTTGCGATATATGACGAAATTGCTTTCTGGGAATTTGAGTGGGATGAAACTATCTATGCCTCGGTTATTGTCTTGTTGATAAGACCTGCAAAGATTTTCTGGGTGAAGTGTGGTGATTTTAGCCACTGTGCCAAGTTATCTTATCTTCTGCATTAAGAAAAATGTGTTATAACTCATAACAGACTGATAAAAAAAGAATTATGAAAGTGAAAAGAGTAATGAGTAAATAAGAAGTCATCTGGAGTTATCCAGCTTATGTCGACCTGGATGAAGTTTTCAATCTTAGCCCTTGCGCCAACTTATCTTACAGAGCCCCTGTGGGTCCAAAGAGGTCTTGCGACTTTACTTCCTGCATCCAAAGAAAAATGCTTAGTTTCAAAGTGACTTGATCTGCGTTGATTCTTCGATTTTTTGCTCCTCATCTTATCTGACTGTGGGTCCAAAGATGTCTTGCGACTTTAGTTCCTACATCCAAAAAAATACTTAGTTTCAAAGCGAATTTATTTGTGTCGATTCTTCGATTGTTGGCTCCTCGGCTTGCTACTTTAGTTTCTGCATCCAAAGAAAAATATTTAGTTTTCAAAGTAAATTGATCCGTGTTGATTCTTCAATTGTCTGCTTCTCATGTTGTTCTCTGATTAAGTATTTTATCTCTCACTTCTTGATTGTCTTTGAATTTTAGACCAAGCTAAGAGTCCTTAAGCGGCTTTCAGATTTGTAGAGAAATTTTGGGGGAAACCTCAAAATTTTTGTCCCAGTTTAGATGTCGTCAGAGATTGATAACTTGTTAGAAACACCTTGAGAGTTTTTTGAGATCTTTCTCAAAAATTCTATCCCAGTTAAAATTTTGACAGGTTTTGAACCTTGATTGGTTGAAGATGGATTTCTTGTTCAGAATTTTTGAGTTCCTCTCAAAACTTCTGTCCTAATTTCCTTTCTGAAGTATGACCGAACCATTATGGCGCCTACGTATTCCGTTGGAGCAAGAATCAGGTCAAACGTAGTTCCCTCGCTTGGGAGGTGGAGAAAATTTTATAACTTTAAATAAGGAAATGACCGAGGCCTACATAGACCACTTACGTATCTCATTCTTGAGAATTCAGGTCAAACATAGTTTATTAAAATAACACAAATGATTACAAACAAATTGTGCAATTACAGGAAAAGAACACTTTGTGTCTCTAGATGTAGCATCTCTCGATATGAGTTGATCATCAAGTGGTGATGTTTGTGCGAAATCCAAATATGTTTTAACAAAATATGGTGGCTTCACTGTCCAGTCATCGTTGGTAGCGTTTACTGTTTTAGTTGTGTATCTCATCCCTTATGATACTTAGAGGTGCCACTCTCAGCTGTATGGCAATTTTCTTCTCTTTCAATCATGCCAGCTATGTTTCCCTTATGGTCAGGCAAAGAATTCTTATTGATATTTGGGGCGACTGTTCGAAGGACAACCGTGTCACTATCAATTAAGTCTTGGATTTTATACTTTAGACTTATGCAATTTTTAGTGTTATGTCCAACACTGTTAGAGTGGTACGCACAAGTCTGGTCACCCCTGAAGAAACAAGAATTGACATCCACAGCTTTTGGAGGGACAGGTTGGATCAATCCTATAGCTGACAATCTTTCAAATAGTTTTGTCCGAATTTCAGTGAGTGGTATAGCTCTAGGAGGGACAGGCTGAATCAATCCTGTGGCTGATAATCTTTCGAATAGCTTTGTCCGGCTTTCTGCAAGTGGAGTGAACACCCTAGGGATTTTCTTATATGCATTTGGGTGAGGAGGGTTATAATTATTTCGTGGAGGAGGAGGCATTTAATGGTAATTAGGATGGTTTCGACGAGGAAATGCAGGGGTCTGGAATCTTGGGTATGACGTTTGGTAATTTGACGGTTGGGTTGGCTGGATATAAGAGCAAATTGGCAATGGAGATTAGTAGTTTGGATATTGTGTGGATTGATAATAGGGAGAAGGGTGAATTCGAGAGAGTGATGACTTTTCGAGGTGGCTGCTAGGGGTTCTCCTCTTGCCTTGTACACCGGAGACAGCTAACACATCTTCTCTCCTCTTTCCCAACATCCTAGGCATCCCAACTGAATTTGATATACGGGTGATCTTGCCCGTTTTGAGTCCATCCTCGATATTCTCACCAACTTTAACAATGTCTGCGAATTTTACTCCAATAAGCAACACATCCTTTCGTAAAATTTTGGCTCCTGGGACCGCACAAATACCTCGATAATCTCTTTTTCAGACATTGGGGGATGCACTCTGGCAGTATTCTTCCTCCATCTATAGGCGTACTCCTTATAGCTCTCGGTTGACTTCTGTTTAATTTATTCCAATGAGTAACGGTCTGGCACAATTTCAATATTATATGCAAAACTTTCAACAAAGTATTTTGCCATGACACTCCAATTGGCCCATTGGTCAGTTTCTTGGGAGGTAAACCACTCCAGGGCCTCTCCGCTTAAACTCCAGCTGAAAAGCTGTAGTAGCAATGCTTTATTTTTTTCGATGCCCACCAACTGATAATAATATGCCCTCAGATGGGCCAAAGGATTTCCATTTCTATTGAAAGTATCGAACTTTGGTACTTTGGATAGTGTGGGCAATGTGAGAGGTATTGTCGGCGTTATGTGGTTTTTGGGAACATATGTTAGAAGGTCCTGCATCGAGGGTAGTTAAATTGATGATAGGTGAATCTTGAAAAGGGACAATTGGTGGATTTATGGAAATAGGGACAGGTTGATGAGATGGATTAGGAGAAGAAAAATGAACTGGAGGCCTCTCTTGGTCTGGCCATGGGAGATTAGTGGTGATGGCTAAATTTGCTAGTTCCTGAGTTCTTTTCATTTCAGTCTTCATATCAACTATCTGTTGCATCAGTTGTGCAATCAATTCGTTCTATTGTGGGGCAGCAGGATCTATCACAGTGATCGCAGTCAAGCTTGCATCATTATTGTGGCCCATCATTTTCCTTTCCAGGAAAGAGATCTTTGTGGACCTTTGATAATGATAATCGGATAGTTTTATCAACACAGATCAATTCTAAATACCTGTCGAAGGAAAAATAACTCAAAAGGCAAATGTGTTAGTCCTTGTTCATAACACATAATGCAAAATATCACACAGAAAAATGAACACATAGTAGGTTCATTGTTTGAAGACATGCAAACCCCTGAAGGTAGGAAAAATGACTAAGATAGGCAAAATGTTGTCTATTCAAGATTTGTGAATCTGGGAGACGTTTGGATCCTGAAGATAGAAAAATCACTAAAATAAGTGAAATGTTGCCTATTCGAGATTTGTAAATCTGGGAAAGCAGGCGAACTGGATAAAGCAAGCGAAATGTTTATTCAATGATTTCTTGTAAAAAATGATGACTGAGAAAAATTTTTTTCTAGAATGGGGGCCGAACTGGATAAAGTAGGCGAAATGTTGCCTATTTAGATTCAGGATTTGCAAATCAGGAAAATGATTTGACAGTTTTGTATTTTGATGATTCCTTTGACGGGAAAGAAAATACTTTTCTAAGATGGGGGGCCGAGCCAAATAAAGTAGGTGAAATGTTGTCTATTTTGACAGATTTTTTTTGAAGTAGATGATTCCTTTGTAGGGAAAGATGACAGAGAAAACACATTTTTTGAAATGGGGGGGCCGAGCCTTGAGGGGCTGCCTATGTATCTCATGAAAGAGAAATCAGATCCTACGTAGTTCTAAAGCCTGAAACTTTCTGAACTGAAAATTTGACCTTTGACAAGTAAGATTCTGGAGTTTGAGAGTGGAGTTCGATTTTGAGACTCGAAGAATATTTGGACGAATTATTGATAGTGACTTGATTTATGCTTAGTAGATTCTAAAAACTTTCGAAAAGAAGTGGTTTAGACGTCTTCAAACAACGCAACATAATCACACAAATAGTTATGAATATATCACATAAACAAATATTGCTCATCCTAAACAGATATGTGACCCATTTTGTGCCAAGGGTGGGCCTAACGATTTGAAGGATGTATACGCAATTTCAGACGTTCCATTGCGCCAAAAGAATATTTATACAATCTTTATGAATAAACTTAATGGGATACATAATTTGGGAAAGGGATACAAAATAATCAGTCTCACGCAGGGGAATAGTCCTAAACTAAACCTTCATGGAAAATTTCTTCTTCTTGGACTTCTCGTCAACTCTGAAATGTCTTTGAATGTAATGTCTTGTAAACAACCTTCTTCTAATTAAAATGAACTTAATGGGCCCAACATGCCTTACGTGATGAGTCATCCTAGGTCAATGCTTAAAAAGTAGAGATTTTTCTTCGCTCTATCTTAGGTATCTAAGAGTGGGTTTTGAATGGACCGGGTACCCAGGCGGACAACCTGGGCTGAAAGTTCATGACAACCATTGGACGCATCGCGAACTAATAAAGTGCCACTTATTCCGAAAAGGGTTAAGTATTTGGGGATCCGGCTGCGGGTTCGTAAAATCATCCTCCCAAATACGCAATATATTCGCGAACCAAGAAATTGTCACTTATTTTGAAAAGGGTTAAGTATTTAGGGCTCCGACTGCGGTCTAGCAAAACCATCCTCCCAAATACACAATATATAATAGGAAAACGCCATGAATACAAATGACAGTGAGATATCAAATTTAAAAAAATAAAGAAATATAATCAAATAGTTAGTCAAACAATCTAATCTAATGGTTAGACCCTAATTAAAGTCCCCAGCAGAGTCGCCATTTTTGTTACACCAAAAATTGACCGACTCTTTTTAGAAATCCAGATTCGATGCTCAATTGATTTAAACATGAATCAAATTGCTGAAAATTGAAAGAAAATAGAGTCGCCACCTAATTTTAAGGATAATTAGGAAACCAAAAATAAACTTTAAAACCTAACAGAAAATCTTTAAAATTTCAGAGAAACGGGTAAGGTTTCAATTTCCACCTTCAGAAGAAATTAATCACTCAAAGTGGCCGCTAACGTGCGGTCGACCGACGATTAGACAATTTGACTAACTTTTAAAAATATTTGACTTAATTTGAAAATATTCACTACATTTGAAAGGGTTGACTGGATTTTGAAAAAGTTGACTGAATTTAAAATAATTGACTACATTTTGAAATACTTGATTGGATTTTGAAAAGTATGACTGAATTTGAAAATGATTGATTAGATTTGAAGGTTTGTTCAAATTAAAAGGATTGCTTAAACTTGAAATAACTTGGCTAGAGTTGACTTCATTTGAAAAATGTTGACTTAAATAAAAAATACGGACTTAATTTAACCTTTTTTTTGACAAGTTTTTCACTTTGTAGAAATAATCATAATACTAAAAAAACATGAAAAAGGGAGATTAACATAAATGGCAAGCATATTGGGGAGTTTAATTAGATTAAAACCAAACCTATAACAACAATGTCAGCATCCAAATAAATACAAATAAAATACATAAAATTAAGTAAAGAATAAAACTTAAGAGTTTTGGGGCCTTTAACCCATTCATATTTCTGCTTCGTTGACTCCCATGGACCTGTATCTTCTTAGTCTCGGGAATTTGGGCTGACTCGAAGAATAGGAGATTTGGGCCTCCATGGCCCAAGGAAATGCAAGATGGAGTTCAAAAGACCCCAAAAATTATGGTTCATGCAAAGATAAGAAAATAAGGATTAGAACTTATAATAGTATACTCAAATAAGCAAAAACCATGAATCTAAACAGAAGCAACAACCATGAATCTAACAAAAAATTAAAATAGGCAAGCGATGTTTGATTCAGAGAGGCAGCAAACAAGAAGCAATAATTATTCCCAATAACAACCCAGTGTGCAATTCTAATAAGAAGATTTTGGCATCTTCACTCCACTCTATGCAAAATGAAACTTCACCAAGAAGAGATCCAGATAAACCCGAGCAAGATATTCAGTAAGAAAGCCAATACAGACCAGACAATTGCATATGAATGGGCTAACAGTGTACTCAAACAAATTAAAGAAAGTAAGAACAAGGAGAATAATTGCGTTGGTAAGAATGCAAGCAATAGTAGACACCAAACATCCAAAGACTCATACGATGATATGCGATTCAAACCACCATCAATACTAAGTATAATGTGCTAAACTTTAGACACGAGTTTGGAGGTCACCATCGTTCCTGTTCGTTATGCATCCATTTGATATTTTGAAAACCAAAAGGAAATATTTTTCTGATGTTTGCATATAAGTTTGACTCCTATACCTCTGATGGTCTATCGTTCTTACCTATATTTGTGTTTTCTGCTTTACATATTTGATACGTATTTTGTACTAACCCCCTTTGCTTCGGAGGTTGTGTTCTATGCCCGTAGGTACAAACGCGCAAAGTAGCGGGCCACCTGCTTAGGATCCCTGTTTGCTTTTTGAAGAGGTCCTTTGCTTCGGAGCAACTAGTGGGTACATTTGCTACTTTCTCATTTTGTATTATGCACTTTTATAGGTACGGCGGGGCCCTGTCCCGTCTTTTAATTCCGTTGGTTTGTATAGAGGTCTGTGGATACCTGTGAGTATGGGATTCTGGTAGTTTGTATTATTCTATGTGTATATGATGTATGTTGGCCGATTTAACCATAGCGGTATCCTTGTCGGCCCGCTTGTATGTATATATATGTTTGTACTATTACTGGGACATTTTTGTATGCAGGTCGGTAGTCAGTAAAATAGAGGAAACTTTGACAAAATTTCTGGAAATAAGAAGTTATCATAACTAGATTTTGGGTTAGCAGTGGTGTCTGAGTGCCTCGATCTGATTCCCTCCCTGACAGAAATTATTTTAATTTTAGATATGCCGCCGAGGAGGGCATCAGCCGGCCGCAGGGGCAGGCCTGCAGTAGTAGGTAGGGCTCAAGGAGGTCGGGGAGCTGCTAGGGCTCGTGATCAGCCAGAGCCAGAGAATGTACCCCTGACGGCGGGTTCAGTTACTCTACTACCTCTAGAGGTTCGGGCACTAGAACCTTCGACTCCCCAGCCAGGTGCAGAGTTGGGGAGCTGCAGGAGGCAGTACAGTTACTAACTCAGCTTGTGGCACGTCAAGCCCACAGGTAGGAGGCTAGAAATAGTTTGGCAGCCCGTCGAGATAGTTTCCAGGCCCGTGATTTCTTGGCATGTGGACCCTCAAAATTCTTTGGGTCCAAACCTTTAGAGGACCCTCAGGAGTTTGTGAGACAAATGCAGCGGTCATTAAGGGTAATTGGAGCATCAGAAGTAGAATCTATGGAGCTGGTATCTTATTAGTTGCATGATGTTGCAGCAAATTGGTACAAGTCATGGTAGTTATCCAGAGGTAAGGGTGCCCCGCCAGCCATTTGGGGTGAATTTACTGACGTATTTTTGGCTTACTTTTTACCTCCAAAGATCAGACGTGCTAGATAGGATAGGTTTCTGAAGCTGAAGCAGCGGGGTTAGACTGTTCGAGAGTATAACCTGGAATTAGATTCTTTGGCTCGATATGCTCCTGGACATGTTTCCAGCATGACAGATCGTATGTATCACTACATTATGGGGCTGGATTCTTACTATGTTGATAGTTGTCTGGTGATGGCTGCATAACCTGGGATGGATATTGCCCGCATCCAAGCCCATGCCCAAGGTATGGAGGATCATCGTCGAGGACGCCAGACGAATATGATGGATGATAGAGGGCCGTCCAAGAGGGCTAGGTCGTTCAGCAGCAGATTTTCGGGGTAGGCAGTCTCAGCTGCGGCATAGTGGGCCTCCTCCTCGACCGGTATGAAGCACACCTTCGCAGACCCCCAGTAGGAGACCGTCCAGTACTAGTCAATCAGGGGCAGGACCGGGTCCCAGTAGCCAGCTAAGATTCTTCAGACCCTTGTGTCCTCATTGCGGGAAACAACACCCAGGAGAGTGTTTCCGTTCCTCAGGTGCCTATTTTCTATGTGGCCATCAGGGCCACTAGATGCGGGATTGTCCCAATAGAGTTAGTGCAGAAGGGTCAGCCCAGACTTCCGGCGCAGTTGGAGCTTCTTCTTCGGCTTCAGTGGTTATGCGCCCTACAGGGGGAGGTACTCCAAATGATTTAGTCAGACTTCCGGCGCAGTTGGAGCTTCTTCTTCGGCTTCAGTGGTTATGCGCCCTACAGGGGGAGGTACTCCAGCTGCAGCAGGTCATGGCAGAGGTCGCAGTGGAGCTCCAGGTTCTAGCGGTCCTTCAAACTGTATCTATGCTCTAGCCAGTCGACAGGATCAGGAGGCATCGCCTAATGTTATCACCGGTATATTATCTGTTTGTTCTCGGGCTATGTATTTGTTGATTGATCCTGGTTCCACTTTGTCATATATTTCTCAGTTGGTTGCTTGCTCGATTGATATAGAATCTGAACTAATAAAGCTTTGTGAGGTTGTGACACCGATAGGTGAATCTATTATTGTTAGCAGAGTTTATAGAAACTGCATGGTATTTGTTTGTGACTGTCGCACTTAGGCGGACTTGATAGAGCTAGACATGACGGACTTTGACGTAATTATGGGCATGGATTGGCTAGCTTCTTGCTACACTAAGGTTGACTGGCAAAAGAAGATAGTTCAATTTCAGTTCCCGGGAGAGCCAGTTCTGGAATGGTCGGGTAATGTTGCAACGCCAAGGGGTAAGTTTATTTCCTACCTCAAGGCCAGCAGGATGATCAAGAGAGGGTGTCTTTATCACTTGGTTCGTGTACATGACCTGAATGCTGAGCCTTCGACTCTTCAGTTCATTCCTGTAGTTAGTGAGTTTTCGGATGTATTTTCGGATGAACTTCCCAGACTTTCTCCCGAGCGGGAAGTGGAGTTTCCTATAAATTTATTGCCCGATACTCAGCCTATCTCGATCCCTCCATATAGAATGGCGCCAGCCGAACTAAAGGAATTAAAGGAACAACTGAGGGATTTGTTGGATAAAGGCTTCATTCGGCCTAGCACTTCTCCCTGGGAACCCCCAATATTATTCGTAAGGAAGAAGGATGGGTCACTGCGGATGCGTATTGATTACCGGCAGCTGAACAAGGTAACTGTTAAGAATAAATACCCCCTCCCCAGGATTGATGATTTGTTTGATCAGTTGCAAGGGGCTAGGCACTTCTCGAAGATAGACTTACGCTCTGGTTATCATCAAGTACAGGTACGGGAAGAAGTTATCCCTAAAACAACTTCTCGAAGATAGACTTATGCTCTAGTTATCATCAAGTACAGGTACGGAAAGAAGATATCCCTAAAACAGCGTTCAGAACTCGCTACGGGCATTATGAGTTTAGAGTTATGTCCTTCGGACTAACAAATGCTCCAGCTGTGTTTATGAACCTTATGAATCGAGTGTTCAAATCGTTCCTAGATGTGTTCATGATTGTATTTATTGATGACATTCTAGTTTATTCCTGGTCCAAGGAGGACCATGTAGATCATTTGAGAACGGTCCTTGGAATTCTTCTTCACCAAATGTTGTATGCTAAGTTTTCCAAATATGAGTTTTGGTTATCTTCAGTGGTATTTTTGGGCCATGTTATAGGAGCTAACGGCGTCCCGGTGGATTCCCAGAAAATTGAGGCCGTGAAGAATTGGTCTAGGCCTACGACGCCGACGGAAGTGCATTGCTTTTTGGGGTTAGTTGGTTACTACAGGAGGTTTGTAGAGAAATTTGCTTCTATTCCAGCACCTTTGACAAGGCTAACACAAAAAGGGGCAAAGTTCCAATGGTCTGATTCCTGTGAGCATAATTTTCAGCTATTAAAGGAAAAATTGACTATAATTCCAGTTTTGACTTTGCCTGAAGGTCCAGATGGGTACGCGGTTTATTGTGATACTTTTCGTGTAGGTTTGGGGTGTCTATTAATGCAGCACGGTAAAGTGATAGCCTATGCTTCCTGGCAGCTTAAGAAGCATGAGCAGAATTATCCTACCCATGATTTGGAGTTAGCTGCGGTAATCCATGCTTTAAAAATTTAGAGGCACTACTTGTATGGCATTCATTTTAATGTTTATACCGATCATAAAAGTCTTTAGTATATATTTAAGCACAAAGAATTGAATTTACGGCAGCGGCGATGGTTAGAATTGCTGAAGGACTATGATATTGATATTCTTTACCATCCAGGAAAAGCTAATGTGGTAGCAGATGCACTCAGTCGTAAGTCTATGGGCAGTTTGGCTAGCACACCTCCAGAGAAGAAGGAGATAGTTCGTGACATTCAGCAGTTGGCTAGTCTGGGAGTTCGCCTGGCAGATTCTGGTAATGTAGAAGTTTTTGTTCGAGGTATAGCTGAATCTTCTATTGTGGCAGAAATTAAGTAGCGTTAATACGAGGATCCTGTTTTGGTTTGATACAGAGATTTAACCCTAGAAAAGGAAAACATCAGAAGCCTGGCGAGTTATTGCAGGAAATGGAGATACTATCGTGAAAGTGGGAGATTATTAACATGGACTTTATTACAGGCTTACCTCGCACCCCACGAAGGTAAGATTCTATTTGGGTTATTGTTTATATGCTAAGAAAATTAGCTTATTTTCTTCCAGTTCGAACTACCCACTTGGCCGAGGACTACGCCAGATTGTATATTAAGGAGATTGTGTGCCTTCATGGTGTTCTCATATCTATTATCTCCGATAGAAGTGCCCAGTTTACAGCGAATTTATGGCGGTCATTTCAGGCAGGTTTGGGGATGCAAGTGAGTCTCAGCACAGCATTCCATCCCCAGACGGATGGCCAAGCCGAGCATATCATTTAGATATTAGAAGATATGTTACGGGCCTGTGTGATGGATTTTCAGGGTAGCTAGGATGAGCACTTACCATTGATTGAGTTTGCACATAATAACAGTTATCATTCCAGCATTCAAATAGCTCTATACGAGGCATTATATGGTAGGAAGTGTCGATCACCGATCGGTTGGTTCGATGTTGGTAAAACGGAGTTGATTAGACCAGATATGATCCAGCAGGTGGTGGAGAAAGTGAAACTCATCCAGAAGCAGTTATTAGCAGCTCAGAGCCGGCAGAAGTCTTATGCATAGATATCCGTCATCGACTGTTAGAGTTTCAAGTTAGAGACTGGGTATTCCTGAAAGTATCGCCCATGAAAGATGTTATGAGATTCGGTAAGAAAGGAAAGCTCAGTCCAAGTTATATTGGTCCGTATCAGATTGTCCGCTAAATAGGCAATGTTGCCTATGAGTTAGAATTACCAACTGATTTGGGAGGAGTACACCCAGTATTTTATGTTTCTATGCTTCGTAAGTGCATTGGTGATCCTTCTAGAATTTTTCCTATCGATGATATACAGGTTATTGAGGAGCTGTCTTATGAGGAACAACCCGTGGCTATTCTGGACCATCAAGTTAGGAAATTGTGAAAAAAGGATGTAGCCTCAATTAAAGTGCTATGGCACAATAATAACAGAGAGAAGATGACTTAGGAAGCGAAGGAGCTAATGAAGAAGAAGTACCCTCATTTGTTTCCCATATCTTCAGGTAATTCTTTCCTTGTTCAAGCATGACGTATGATAGTTAAGCTATTCATTGTTGGATGCTGTATTATGGAACTTGAAAACTTTCATGGTTAGTATGACATTTAAGGATGAATGTTCTTAAGGGTTGGTGTATTGGAACCATTGTGGAATTTGGGGCCAATGTTGTAATTTTTGGAAAATTTAGGACTTAAGTGTATTTTGTTGAAAAATTTGAGAACTCAAGTTGGAATATTTCTTATATGTGTATGTATAAGCTTATATTATATATATATATATATATACACATATACATGTATGCATAAGGTTTCTTCAAAATTCTAGATTATTGTATCATTATCAAATTAGTCAAGAGTGTTTAATTAAGTGGGTCTACTCAAGTGGTGGTTGAATTTGATTGGAGCATGTGTATGGGTGGGACCTTGAGTAAGTTAATATATACATATGTATGCAAGAGATCTTCACATTTCCAACTTCAACACTTAGAAAAATAAGAGCTCCATTTCATACTACTCTAGCAACCCTCTCGGGTTGCTAATCTTCACATTTCCAACTTCAAGACTTAGAAAAAAAAAAGCTCCATTTCATACATCTATGCAACCCTCTCGGGTTGCTACAGTAAAAAAGAGGGGATTGTGCTCACATTTCCAACTTCAAGACTTAGAAAAAAAAAAGCTCCATTTCATACATCTATGGCAACCCTCTCGGGTTGCTATAGTAAAAAAGAGGGGATTGTGCGTTTTTGATCTTTCAACTATTTTGATGCTACAAGCCTAGTATATATGGTCCCCCAAGTAGCATGGAAGCATTAGATTACAAGGAAACACCTGGTAATTCGGTATTCATGATTTGAAGTTCTTAAGGGATTGACAAGGTACGTTGATTTTCTTTTGGTTTGAGTTAAATTTAAAGCCTGTATGGGTGTTTGTGAACGTTATATTGCAAGAAAAACCTTGGAGAATTACTTGTTTAAGTTAAGGGTGAGGTCTTCAAGTGGGTTCGAAATTGGGGCTGTTTGATGGTATAGTTGTTTTGTCTTAAAATCTTGTACTTGCGTTTAATTGTTGTAAAAATGATTCTTATGGGGGTGATGAAGTTGTTTTGTCTTAAAATCTTGTACTTATGTTTAATTATTGTAAAAATAATTCTTATGGAGTGAGAGAAGTATTGGAAAGTATTTGTATATACTCTTGAAGTGTTAGTTGAATTTGGATATATATAGGTAATGAAATATTGCGTTGTGACGTTGTAAGGTTTTGTTTGATGCTTGAATGATGTAATTTGATTCTTCGAGTGTGTGGAAGTGTTTGGGTGTGTTAAGTATGTATAAAATGAGTAAGCTTGAATAATGTAATTTGATTCTTGGAGTGTGTGGAAGTATTCGGGTGTGTTAAGTATGTATAAAATAAGTATGCTTCCTTATTTTTTTAGTTTTGATGAGAAAATGAAGTTCGTTACCGAATTAGCAAAGTTTTGGACTTAGAAAGGTTCACTGTTTATTGTGCAATTGTTGTTGTTGTTGTTGATGAATTGGGGCCAAGATAGAGTCTCAGGGTGGCCTAATTTAAAGGGTGATCCTGACGAAATTTTTATAAAAGTTAAGGCTAAACTTGAAATTTAAAGACCCGTAAAGGATTGTAGTTAATTGAGAACGCTATTGTGATTATTATAGATATTACACATCCGGAGGAGTAAGTCGAGTTAGCTTGATGTTGGAGTTAATTTGGCATAGG
>DF369470.1:0-21972 GCA_000787875.1 Solanum virginianum
CATTACAATATCTCCCCCTTGGGAACATTCTCCCCAAATGTCAAAGAGACATATATGAGAGACATAAACTTGACAATTTTAGCCCATATAGAGATACAACAATGCACTTAAACATCATTTCAAAAATCTCATCATAAGTGTAAAATCATCATGAACTTGTCAATTTAAACATAAACATATGCAATGACATGAGGGTTGAACTTAAGACTTGAGATCTTATAAAGGACTTAGAGATCAATAACTCAGGCTTGAGTGGAGTGGAAAAGGTAAGGATATCATTTTTGCATGTTCGCCTCGGCCTCCCAAGTAGAACTTTCCACTTGTTGATTTCTCTAAAGGACCTTAATGGAAGCCACCTCTTTCTCCAGAGGCGTGAAAAGCTCATTTGAAATTGCATTTTGGAAAATTTGAATTTTGATACGGTTGCTTTAAAATCGGGGTTAGACCCATTTCCCACTCAATTTAACCCCTTGAACAAGAATAAGAAGTCAGATTTTTGATATCACACATGGATTTTGTGATATATAGAAATTATGATTTTGAGCACTTTTGAGGCACATTTTCGGGCACTTTTTGTGGTCGTTAGAAGATGATGTAACCCCCGATAAAACTATCAAAATACCCCTACAGGAGAGATGCACACATAATACATCTTTCCATGCTTCGATGGTAAATCCGAGGCTGGATATGCAATAAGCATGAAAAATTGAGTGGAAGAGTGGTCTTAGTTGATTTTTAGGGCAACTAGATCAAAAGATAATTTTTTGATGCAAAAACAAAAACAAGTAAGGGAGTGCAAGAGGACAGATGCCGTGGACCAACAATTGATTTTTGTTCAAAGTTTTTTATGAGATTGGAAAGCTCGTTTGGAGAATTTTAGGCAAAAAATAAATAAAACTGATGGCGGACCCCCTGTTCGAAATGAATTTTTTTCTTAATTTTGTGAGGGGTATTCTAGACCTTTCTTGATCCCTACTAAAATCAAAACACAATCTAGATGAGTGATTTTGAGCGTAAAAAGGGTTTTAAACCCCATTCTAAGTCCTTTCTAAATTATTGAAAAATGGACTTGGGCTAATGGGAAGAGAAGAGGAGTGTAAACTTAAGAAGCTCAAGGAGAGTTCTTGAGGATTAATTGTTCAAAAGCATCACACCAAGAATGTAAGGCTAATCTAAAGCATGAGATTATTTTCCCATGTGCCCCATAGATGGAAATAGAGGAGTTGAGAGTCCATGAGTCCTCATACATTTTGTTGAAACACTTTCTTGATTATTTTGTTGAAAATTATATTTATTACATGTCTTTTCTTATTTTGATGATCATCATAAACTTGTTTTCTTGAATTAAATACTTTTTATGAGTTATTGCATAACCCTATATGTTATTATATGAAAGCATGCATGAATGAACCTAGAGTTGAGTCTAGAACCTTGAATTGAGAATGTTGATTGTGACTGTAATGTGAGCATGATGATGACTTGATAGAACTTGATGGTCCCATGAGTATCCATAATTGAACTCTAGAGATTTTTCTAGTTGAATTCCTCGTAATGATTGATCTAAGCCTTGAGCTATTGATTGAGAATTGAGTTGATGAGATGATTGAGATGTTAGGCCAAAAGGCCCCTTTTGAGTTGAGTTAATGAGATGATGAGACTCTCTATGATTGATTGAGATGGAAGAGTCTTATGAACATTGAGTCTTGGGAGGATTATTGAGCACCGAAATAAGTAAGAGTAAGTTTAACTCACACTCATTAAGTACGTTGACAAGCGTAGGTGAGGATTAGAACCTTTACATTATATTGAGATTCCCTCTTGATTGGAAGTCCCTGAAAAAAAAGAGGACTTGTTAATGGGTGGATCCCTAGTGGATTCAGTTTGTTCTTTACCTAGCAAGTTTGAAATGGCTGTGGCAACATCAGCGGGATTATTGTACGATTACTAGCTCATAAGTGATTGTTATCGAATAAGATAAACTCCCAGAAAGTTCTAAGATTGAGTACTCTAAGTCTAGATGAGATGAGATGTGTTGAGTTGACTTCTATTAAGTTGAGTCTGAGTTGATTGATGAGGTTGATAGGTCACTTGTCTACCCTTTATTCTTGCGTTAGGTAAACATTTGACATTCTGATTGGTTATTATTCTAAGTGGATGCTATTTCCATTTTATTCTACTTATTTTCTGTTTCATTCAGTTATTATACATACCAATACATTCCACATACTGATGTCCCCTTTTGGACTGCATCTTTTTATGATGCAGAGGTAGGTACTAGAGATCGTCAACAGATACACCATTGAGGATCTAAGCATTTCAGCTGAGTTGGTGGGCCTCTTTTACTTTGGAGGATCATTGCATTATTTTTATCTTACTTATTAGAGTTAGACTTTAGATAGCATTATGTATTTTGCGGTAGCCATGGGTCTTTCATTTGCACCACTTGATAGTGATATAGGCTTCATAGACCAGAGTTGGAGTATTAATGTTGAGACTTATTATGTTAGCTTCTTTCTACTAGAATTTTTATTTATTTGATATACTTTTGAGTCATTGGCTTTGCTCACCTTTATCTTAGTCTTCCACTAATTTTATAGAGTTTATTTATTGAATGGATGTGATGAGGCCAAGTGGTTTACTTGGGAACTTGCAATAGTCTCTAGGTGCTGACCACATCTCGGGTATCCTTCCGAGTCATTACAAACTTGGTATTAGAGCACAGAGTTCAAGTATGGTAGGGAGTGTCCTTATTATTAGTGTGAAGAGCTCCACATCCATAATAATGAGGTTATAGGACATTAGGAATTGTCTTACTTCTTCCATGTTCTAAATCGTGCGATAGAGTTATGCTCTATGAAAAGTTCTCTTCTAATTCATGCTCTATGCATTATAGAGTTGTGATCATGTCTCCTAGAAGAGCTATTAGAGGTAGAGGAGCCATGCAGAATGTTAACCCACCTGTGCCTCAAGGACATGAGGAGCCCGTGGATCCTGTTGTCCCTATTGAGCATCCCCCACAAGCTGAGATTTCTAATGTTAAGCTTTGCCAGTCTATTCAAACCCTAGCCTAGGCTGTCATAACACCTGCTATGAGATAAGGGGCTGGTAGACCGGATGTATAGGACACATCTAGAGTTCGAGAATTCTTGAGGATGAATTCGCCTGAGTTCTCAAGGTCTGCATGCATTAAGGATCCTGAGAACTATGTGGAGGAGCTTCTGAAAGTGTTCCAGGTGATGCATATGGCTAGTACTGACAGAGTTAAACTAGCTGCCTACCAACTCAAGGGTATGGCCAGGCTATGGTTTGATCAATGAAAGAAGGGTAGAAGAGTGGGAGCCTCATTGCTGACTTGGACAATATTCAAAGAAGCTTTCTTGGGGCGCTTCTTTCCAAGAGAATGAAGGAATACCGATGTAAGAGAGTTCTTGAATCTAAAATAGGGCTCTATGACTGTGCAAAATTATGGGCTTAAGTTCACTCCTCTATCTCACTATGCTCCGAATATAGTTGCTAACATGAAGGGGAGAATAGGGATGTATGTTCATGGTGTGAACAGAGAGCCAAAGAAAGATGGAAAGGGAACGATGCTTGTGAGTGATATAGACATCGAGAGATGGATGGCTTATGAGCAACAAGCTGATGAGGAGAGATAACATGACACAGAAGAGTTAGAAGTCTAAGACATCCGGTCATGAGTTTGGAAAGAGAGGGAATGGTAACAGATTCCAGTTAGGGCCAGCACCATCATCTGCTAGTGCACTTGTACCGAGAATCAGGACTGATCAAAGGTCTCAGAGTGTTGGATCCTATGGATCTAAGTCATAGGCAAGTGTGGGCTCAAGTTTTACAGGGTAAAACACCATGTGGTAAGTGTGGAAAATTACATTTGGGTAAATGTTGTGAGGGAAGTGATGTATGCTACAAGTGTGGCCAAGTGGGTCACTTCTAGAGAGAGTGTCCAAAGTGGGCTAACCTGGCTTAATCTTCTGCACCAGCCTCACTAGCTAGATGAACCTAGAGAGGTACTACGTTAGGCGTAAATGGAGCTACAAACTATTTGTATGCCATAGGTAGTCTTCAAGATCAGGATAACTCCTCAGATGTTGTGATGATGGGTATGATTCGAGTCTTTTCTCTTGATAATTATGTTTTGATGGATCCCAGTGCAATATTGTCATTTGTAACTCCTTATGTGTCCAGTAGATTTGGTAGAACCCGTAAGAGTCTTCTTGAACCCTTTGATGTTTCTACTCCTGTGGGTGAGTCTATTCGAGCTGAAAGAATCTGTAGAGCTTGTGTAGTGTCTATCCATCATAAGGATACTCTTATTGATTTAGTTGAGCTAGAGATAACTGATTTTGATGTAATCCTTAGCATAGATTGGCTTCACGCTTGTTATGCCTCTATTGATTGTAGAGCCTGAATGTTAAGTTCCAATTCCTGAATGAACCGATTCTAGAGTGGAGGGGTGATTTTGTCGCACCTAAGTGAAGTTTATCTCCTACCTTAGGGCTAGGAAATTTATTTCCAAAGGTTGTATCAATTACCTCGTGCAAGTATAGTCTGATGATGTTGAGTCTCCTACTCTTAAGTCAGTCTTAATTGTGAATGAGTTTCCTGAGGATCTACCTGGAGTCCCTCCCAACAGGGAGATTGACTTTGGGATTAATGTTCTTCCCAATACCTATCCTATCTCAATTCCACCTTATAGGATAGCCCCTACTGTGTTGAAAGAGTTGAAAGAACAATCGAGAGATTTGCTTGAGAAGGACTTTATAAGATTGAGTATTTTGCCTTGAGATGCCCCTATCCTATTCATACAAAAGATAGATGGGTCTCTTAGAATATGTATAGACTATAGACAACTGAACAAGGTCACGATAAAGAATAAATATCCTCTCCCATGGATGAATGATCTGTTTAACCAACTTCAAGGTGCCTCTTGTTTCTTAAAGATAGACCTCAGATATGGCTACCATCAGTTGAAAGTAAGGGGGTGTGATATTTCAAAAATAGCCTTTAGGACTATATATAACCATTTTGAGTTCCTAGTCATGTCCTTTGGATTGACGAATGCACGTGCAACCTTCATGGACTTGATGACTAGGGTGTTTAGACAATATCTTAATATGTTTGTGATCGTGTTCATCGATGACATTTGGTGCATTTGAGAGATGAGGAGGAGCATGCCAATCACCTTAGAGTTGTCCTTTAGACCCTCAAAGACCATGAGTTATATGTAAAAATCTCTAAATGTGAGTTTTGGCTTAAGTTAGTGGTTTTTCTAAGCTATATTATTTCTGGCAATGGTATTGGAGTTGATGCCTAAAAGATTAAAGCAGTTAAGAACTAGCCCAGACCAACCTCTCCAACTGATATAAAGAACTTCTTAGGGTTGGCAGGGTACTACCGCAGATTCATTGATGGATTTTCATCACGATCCGCACTATTAACCAAATTAACTCACAAAAAGATCAAGTTTCAGTGGTCCGATGAATGTGAAAAGCGTTTCCAAGAGTTGAAGAATAGGCTGACTGCTGCACCAACTCTAACCTTACCCGATGGGATAGAGGACTTCATGATTTACTGTGATGCTTTGAGAGTTGGATTAGCTTGTTTGCTAATACAGAGAGGGAAAATGATAGCCTATGCCTCAAAACAACTTAAGGTTCATGAGAGGAACTATCGAACCCATGATATTGAGTTGGCAGCGGTGGTGTTTTCACAAGAAATCTAGCACAACTACTTATATGGAGTGCATGTGTGTGTGTTCACTGACCAAAATAGCTTGCAGTACATCTTCAGTCAGAAAGAGCTCAACATGCGATAGAAGAGATGGTTGGAGTTGCTCAAGGATTATGACATGAGCATTCTCTACCACCCGGTAAAGCTAACATTGTTACTGACGCTCTTAGTAGGTTGTCAATGGGTAGTACCACCCATATTAAGGAAGGAACGAAGAAGTTAGCTAAGGAAGTGCATCAATTGGCTCGATGAGGAGTTAAACTCGAGGTGAATAATGAGGGAGGAGTGAATGTTCAGAATGGGTACGCTTTATCTTTGGTGGCACAAGTGAAAGAAAAGCAATTCCTAGATCCTATCATACTTCAATAGAAAGAAGTTGTCCACAAACAGAAAGTGATTGTCTTCTCTAAAGATCGAGATGGAGTGTTGAGGTACTAGAGTAGATTGTGCGTTAGAGATGTCGATGGTGTTTGAGATAGAATCATGGTTGAAGCCCATAGCTCTAGATATTCCATTCATATTGGCTCTACCAAGATGTACCATGACTTGAGGGAAGTCTATTGGTGGAGTGGAATGAAGAGGGATATTGCTGAGTTGGTTACAAAGTGCCCCAATTGCCAGCAAATTAAAGTTGAGCATTAAAGACCACCCTTTGATGTTTCTACTCCTGTGGGCATTAAAGACCATGTGGATTGGCTCAGAACTTTGAGATTCTTGAATGGAAATGGGAGATAATCAACATGGACTTCATTACTAGTCTACAAAGGTCTCAAAAGCAACATGATTCAATATGAGTGATCGTGGATATTATGATCAAATTGGCTAACTTCCTAGTAGATAAGAAAATTAACACTGTAGAGGAGTATGCCAAGTTGTACATTTAAGAGATTGTGAGGTTTCATGGAGTTCCCTTGTCTATCATCTCAGACAGAAGGGCTTAATTCACCTCCCAATTTCGGAGATCTTTCCAAAAGGGATTGGGTACTAAAGTGAATCTGAGTACAACTTTTCATGCACAACAGATGGTTAGGCAGAGCACACAGTACAGACGTTAGAGGATATGTTGAGGGCCTATTTCCTTGACTTCAAAGGAAATTAGGTTGATCACTTCCCATTTCTTGAATTTGCATATAACAATAGTTATCATTCAAGCATTCAAATGGCTTCCTATGAAGCTTTGTATGGGAGGAGATGTAGATCATCAATTGGGTAGTCTAAGGTTAGAGAAGAAGAGTTGATTGGGCTTGATCTTGTCCATCAATCGATGGAGAAGGTAAAGGTAATTAAAGAGAGGTTGAAGACTTCACAGAGTCACCAGAAATCTTACACCATATAAGGAGAAGAGACTCAGAGTTTGAGGTAAATGATTGGGTGTACTTTAAAGTGTCACCCTATGAAGGGTGTCATGAGTTTTGGGAAGAAGGAGAAGTTGAGTATATTGGTCCCTATGAAATTGTGAAGAGAATTGGAAAGATTGCTTATGAGTTGGAGTTGCCTTCCGAGTTTGACGTAATTCATCTAGTGTTCCACGTCTTAATGTTGAAGAAGTGCTTCGAAGATCCTGCCTTGGTAATCCCTGTTTAAAGTATTGGAGTAAAAGATATCTTGTCATATGAGGAGATTCTAGTCCAAATCCTTGATTGTCAGGGTCGTAAGTTGAGAGCCAAAGAGATAGCCTCAGTCAAAGTCCTGTGAAGAAATCAATTCCTTGAAGAAGCCATATGGGAAGCTAAGAAAGTGATGAGAGCCAAATATCTACATCTATTCAGGCCCAATGATGAGAATGGTTAAGGTGATGTTCTTACCCTTGACTAAATTGATGTTTCTATTCTTGAGTTGATGTGTCTATTCTTGAGTCTGAGTAGAAATTATAGAGATTGATAAGGAGTCGAGAGTTTGAGTTGTTGAGTGACTTTTAAGATGAGTCTTGAGTCTATTCGTGCCTTGATGTCCACCTTTACTCATCATTTGAGGATGAATGATCCTAAGGAGGGGATGATATACCATATGATAAAATTACCAAAATACCTCTAGAGGAGAGATGCATGCTTAACACGTCTTCCCATGCTTCGATTGCAATTCCAAGGCCGGATATGGGATTAACATGAAAAATTGAGTGGGAAAGTGGTCTCGATTGATTTGTAGAGCAACTAGATCAAAAGATAATTTTTTAATGCGAAAATAAAAACTAGAGAATGCGCGACAGGTGTGCGACGTGCACATGCCATGGACCACTACTTTGTTTTTTTCCAAAAACTTTCTACAGGATTAGAAAGCTCGTTCGGAGAATTTTTGGCAAAAAATACCTAAAACTGACAGGGTCCGCATCTCGGACCCCCTTGCTTGAGACAGAATATTTTTTCTTAATTTCGTTAGGAGCATTCTAGACCTTTCTCAATCCCTCCTAAATTAAAAACATAATATAAAAGGGTTATTTTCAGTGTAAAAAGGTTTTTAAACCCTATTCTAAGTCCTTTCCAAGTTCTTGAAAAAAAACTAGGGCTAAAAAGAAGAGGGGAGGAGTGTAAAATTGAGGAGTTCAAGGAGAGGTCTTGAGGATTCACTGTCCAAAAGCTTCATACCAAGAATGTAAGGCTAAACTAAGGCATAAGATTGTTCTCCCATGTGTCTCATAGATGGAATAAATGCGTTGAGAGTTCATGAGTCCCCATACATGTTTCTTGAAATACTTTCTTGAAAATTATATTTATTATATGTTTTTTCTTATGTCGATGATCATCATAAGCTTGTTTCTTTAATTGAATACTTTTCATGAGCTTATTGTATAACCCTATATATTATCATATGAAAGCATGCATAAATGAACCTAGGGATTGAGTTTAGAGCCTTGACTTGAGAATGTTGATTGTGATTGTTATGTGAGCATGATGATGAGTTGATAGAATCTAATGGTCCCATGAGTATCCATAATTGAACTCTAGAGATTTGTCTAATTGAATTCCTTTTAATGATTGATCTAAGCCTTGAGCTATTGAATGCAAATTGAGTTGATGAGATGATTGAGGTGTTAGGCCGAAAGGCCCCATTTGGGTTGAGTTGATCAGATGATGAGAGTCTCTATGATTGATTGAGATAGAAGAGCCTTATGATCATTGAGTCTTGGGAGTAGTATCGAGCACCGAAATGAGTAAAGCGTAATCCAACTTGCACTCAATAACTACGTTGGCAAGTGTAAGTGAGGATTAGAACCATTACATTGCATTGAGGTTCCCTCTTGATTGGAAGTCCCTGAAACAATAGAGGACTTATTGATGGTTGGATCCCTAGTGGATTAGATTCGTTCTTTACCTAGCAAGTACGAAATGGCTGTGGCAACATCAACAGGATTGCTCTACAATCACTGGCTCATAAATGATTGTTGTTGGATAAGAGAAACTCCTAGAAAGTTCCCACATTGAGAACTCTGAGTCAAGATGAGATGAGATGAGTTGAGTTAAGTTCCATTGAGCTGAGTCTGAGTTGATTGATGAGGTTTTATGTGTTTGATGGGTCACTTGTCTACTCTTTATTCTTGCTTTAGATAGACATTTGACATTCTGATTGGTTATTATTATGAGTTGATGTTATTTCCATATTGTTCTACCTGTTTTTTGTTTCATTCAACTATTTTACATACCAGTACATTCCACATACTGATGTCCTATTCTGGACTGGAAGCTTTTATGATGCAGAGGCAGGTACTAGAGATCGTCAACAGGCATACTGTTTAGGATCTGTGCATTTCAGCTGAGTTGGTGAGCCTCCTTTACTTAGGAGGATCATTGCATTATTTTTATCTTGCTTATTAGAGTTAGACTTGAGGTAGGTTTTTTTAATTTTGAGGTAGTCGTGGGCCTATCATTGACATCACTTAGTAGTGATAGAGGAATCATAGACCAGAGATGCAGTATTAATGTTGAGACTTATTATGCTAGCTTCATTCTACTAGCCTTTTTATTTATTTGATATACTTTTGAGACATTGGCTTTGCTCACCTTTATCTTAGTCTTCCCCTGATTTTATAGAGTTTATTGATTGAATAGATGTGATGATGCCAAGTGGTTCACTTGGGGACTAGCAATAGTCTCTGGGTGGTGGTCACGTCGAGGATATCCTCCCGGGGCATGACAAAAATCATAATAATCTTGGTAGATTCTCTATAACTCAATCTACTGATTTTCTTAATATTTCTCATAATCAAAATATTCTTACTGGTCGATATAATTTTGATTTAAATGAAACTATCAAAGAATGTGTCTGGTAATACTGAATAGTTTTGACTTTATTTGTTAATTTTGACTATTATTGTTAATATATAGAGTTTATTGTTATATATTTTGTAGTGGTTTACCTCAGCATGAGGCAAATATTGCTTCAAATTATGGACTAAGCAATTATTTTGGGCAATCTTACACTTTGCAATGATAGAAAATATTGGGACATCCTCAAATTTTCATGTCTCATCTACTATTGGTGCAGATAACTCTTATACGTATGTTTAACACTTGATTTTTTTAAATTTAAGTAAATCTATTGGATCATATAAATATTTACATTTTTTTATACATATAGGGAAAATATCACACAAGATGAGCCCATTGATCTCATGAATATCGATGATCGCAACCTTTCAAATTATGGCTCACCTTCAGCTCGTGTAGTGATGATTTGCCTAACGTAGAAGGTATCAGGAGATAATATTCGATTTGAGGCATCAAGCGATGATGATTTTTTGATGCTCAATCAGTGACCAAGACCAATGTCAATGGGTCTATTTCATGGCGAAGAATCTTTTTTATTGTTGATGCAGCAATTACTAGCCATGCCACTTGTACAGTGCGCATGTCTGAATTTCATTGTCATGAAATTTCATATCTTGATCATCTTTCAAATGGTTCAGATATCGTTGTTGACACACATGATGAATATACATCACAATGTACATAGTGTGAACCACATGATTTTATGAATGACGCTATTTATATTGAAAAAGACATGTTGTTCAACTGAGAAAAATAATTGCAAAGAGCAGTTACACTTATACATTCAAACATAGAAAGGGAATATTCAATTATTAAGTTGACAAAGAAATCTTGGCGACTTGTTTGTAGGCGTGTTGAACAAGGATGTAGATTTAAGTTGTCTTCTTTTATAGATAAATGTACCAACACGTGAAAAGTCAGAAGATACATAAAAGAACACATGTAAGATAGACACATGCCATGAAAGACATTTTAATTTAGATATCAAGATGATTGCTTCTGTCCTTCATACTGATATAGAAAAAACACCAAGGTACTATTTTAACCTTGTATTATTTAATCTAATACAGGAATATTCATTTCTTAATTTGATAATTAATATTAATAAAAGCAATGAGTCTCTGGCCACCAATGCTCAACCATGGCCACAAGAAGGGCACGATCATACTGCATCTTACCTACGCAAACTACATGATACATGCCGTAAGATCTCCTCAATATGCTCATGAGGTCGCTGATGGAATAAATTTCAGGCATCGTTCATACTCATTGTCTTCATAAGACTGTTAAATGATATCTCACCTTTCCATAATAATTCTGACTTATGTTTATTCCGAGATAGGAGAAGTGTAAAATCAATTGGCCCCAGGATTCATAACACTTTCCATTATATAGAGTAATTTTTTAAAATCAATTTCTACTAATACTTATTAAATTTTTACTTTAATTTAACTAATGCACATTCATACTACAATAAACTCAGTTAATATGAATAAATGTTAAAAAATTAAACAAAATAATAATTCAATTAAAAATATTACCCTAAGATTAATTGAAAGAATAATAGCAATTTTGTTATTTGATTAGTAACTAGCAATGTATTTTGTATATGATTTAGGTTGCTTTTTCCAATAGTGTGAAATGGGTCATTTGCACTTTTTCTTTATTTTAAGCTTGCATTTTATGTCCGGACATGAGGCATAAGTTCAATTACTAAAGGAAAAAAAATTGAAAAATAGATATTTGAAGAACAAAATGTGTAATTAAGTATGTGGTTTTTGGTGGGAAGAAAGGTATATCATAATGAATATTCAGGCCCCACACACTTGTGATAAACTTGAATATTTTAGATTTTCTAGGCCAAAATTTTTTATTACTATGATTATAGATTTATTAGTAATGTCACGATCCAAGCCTAAGGGCTAGATGTGACACAGAAAATGGGAACTTGAAGGGACCCCAAACAAGCCTCTTAGCATATCAACCACACATTCTTGGTCGCGGAAGCAAAATAAACAACAACAAGAGATATAATAAAGAGGGAAGCGGGACTAAGGGAAGTCTTTGATAATCATAAAAGCATAAAAGAGTCAAGCTCAAGCATAAGTATATCATAATATCCAACAACACCTCTAACATGGAACGGAGCAGGGGCCAAGACACTCTCCGGATCCACCCTCATAATAACAAGTATTCAACATAAAGAAGTCTCAAAATAGCAAGGATAATGTAGATAGTATCCTCGGACTTGAGGATTCACCAAAGCTTATCTCTGAAGTATCAACTAGCCACGTGGAGGATGATCAAAAGGTGTTCCGATCCCTACATGGTAATATCATGTATGCATAGAGTATGTGTTAGTACGTTTGAAAATACTAAGTATCTAGGATGCAATGCAACAAGACATAAGCCAATATAGTCAAAATGCATAATTGTAAGCAATGGATATATGAAATCTCAACATGGAATGCATGATCAATGCTTGTATTAAAACATGCTTGTAAACATTCAACTTACATAATACATGATACAAGTATGGGAACAGACCTTAATAGACATAGACCAAGCGAGCTACTACTTGGAATCCAAGGAATGTCACCTCCTTAGTAAGGTGATTGAGATAAGTCACTCCCTTAACAAGGTGGTATCACGACATATCACCCCTCGACAAGGTGTGGTCTACTTGCCATGGTAGCCATACAATGAATAACTCGATGCATGTCACCCCCTCGTCAAGGTAATTGTGACATGTCACCCCCTCAACAAGGTGTGGTATAACTAGATAAATCCACCAGAATTCTATAAGAGAGATCATGTATAACCTATGTTTGCATATAGTTTAGAGACTAAGACTTTATGTAAAGGACCCCTTGAGTTGAGCTCCCATCTTAAGCCTCAATTGGTGCTAAGTTTAATCCCATGGTATACTTCAAATAATCATACTTTAGTCATCAACATGAACAACTTATAAGAGACATGATAACATGACTTGAGTAATTCATAAATATGCTTGACCTCTAATAGTGAGCCTAACTTGAACATGAAAATAGATAACAATCATACATCATCCCTTGCTTTAACATGAATAGCTTACAAGAGGTAGAAATCTTGAAATAAGGCTTAACTTGACACTTGTAACATCATAGATACTCTTCATGAATTCAAATACATACATAAAAGCCCTTAATCATCATAAAGTCACTTGACTTGTAAATCATGTAATAGATCATCAATAACTTGAGAATTCTTGCCTTGACATTTTATCAAATATTTGGTGGGTTCATGATACTAGTTCAAATTATGCAATTCGAGAGTGAAATAAGATTAGAAAACTTAATGCAAATCAACCCACCAATATGTAGTAAAATCTTCATGTAGGGTACCTTGAAATACATTACGAAAACTCATAATAGATCATAGTTTCATAGCTCAAAACATGCATGGTCTCAATAGACAAAGATCAACTCATAGTGTAAGCTTAAAATAGATACTTATGCATAATCAATAATACTTTGATAAAGCCCCATCATAATTTATGCTTATAGTTCATAATAAGAGATACCCATAAGTAATACAACTTGAAATCATGTAATTTTAACTACATGATACATGCCGTAAGATCTCCTCAATATGCTCATGAGGTCGCTGATGGAATAAATTTCAGGCATCGTTCATACTCATTGTCTTCATAAGACTGTTAAATGATATCTCACCTTTCCATAATAATTCTTAGAAAGGGCCCAATGGATAAAACCCACATACCTCAAACTTGGGTTTTCTTGAGAAGAGCTTCAAGGAAAATTGGAGCTTGAAGTGAATCCTTGAGTTCCAAACTTAAGCTTGAAATCCTTGAATTTGGCATTAGATATTTGATTAAGTCTTGGAGAGGTTTTTGTGAGTGTTCTGAGTGATATAGAGTCGAGAAATTGCTACATATGAGTGATTTCACGTTTTAGTGGGCGTAGGGCTATGACCCCAATGCCCTTGGGCACATAGAAAAACGAAGAAAATTTTTGTATTGGTCTGCGACTGGTCCCGTGATACGGACCCAATGCGAAGGAAGAACATGTACTGCTCCGCGGACCTGGCGCATTACGGCTAAGGCGCGAATGCTCTCTGGAAATTATAAATTTTGAAAATTATTTTTCACTACGGTTGTTTTAAAGTCTAAGTTATACCCATTTCCCACTTAATTTTGCACTCCCATCGAGAATATGAAGTTGAATATTTGATATCACGCATGAATTTTGAGATATATGGAAATTACAATTTTGGACATTTCCAAAGCACATTTTTGGGGTGTTTCAATATCTCCCTCTTCAGAACATTCTGTCACGACCCAACCTATGGGCTATGACTGATACCCGGTAGGGGCACCCAGGCAACATGACCAAACCAGATTCCAACCAAAGTTACTATTCATTTTATAAAATTTTCGGCAGAGTTTCCTCTGTTTTATTGACTAGTCATCGAGCAGACTTTGATTCAAAGCATCCTTCCATTTTTAATGTTCTAAATTTTCGATCTAGTAAACTTAGAAACGAATTATATATTTATATACCAGATGAATCAATGAGTTATCAGAATTTTCTAATCAACCCCTTTCTGGATTGGTTTATGAGATATGAGAGAGGCCAAAGTATCTGTTTTATTGACTAGTCAACTAAAACAGAAGATCCCAGCGAACCAACAGATAGAATATAAACATGAATACATAAATAAGCCGGCCGACAAAGTCACCGCTGCGGTCCTGCTGCCTAATAACATGACAAGGAATCATAATACTNCCTTGCATATGATTCTCATGACTCTGCTCGTGCCTATTATGTTATCATTCACCGGTTCCTGGGCCAGTTGTTGTCATTCATATGATGACTTGTGAGTGCAGCGGTCTTCCCTGGCTCACTTACCCCTTGTGAGTGCAGCGACCTTCCCTGACTCACTTATCCTATGTTAGTATTACGACTTGTGAGTTCAGTGGTCTTCCCTGGCTCACTTACCCCTTGTGAGTGCAGCGACCTTCCCTGACTCACTTATCCTATGTTAGTATTACGACTTGTGAGTTCAGTGGTCTTCCCTGGCTCACGTGAGTGCAGTGGTCTTCTCTGGCTCACTTGTAATATGACTTGTGAGTGCAGCGGTCTTCCCTGGCTCACTTATACTATGGTTGATATGTCAAGAAAGTAAATATTTTTGATTTGAATTTGAAACTGCAAAGTAGACATGTTAGAACCTATATTTTTGTGCATTGGAATAGTTACAGAAAATTTAGTCCTAAGTGTGATTATTGGATAATCTAGGACCAAGGAGCCATTATTGGAAAAATTTGGAATTAAAGTTAAACTTTTCAACAGGTGTGTGCATAAACTCATAGAAATCTACATGTATATGTGTACACATACAAGACCATGAGTTAATTTCTTTCTAAAAAATATTTTAGTTAAATACAAAAAAAAAAATCTAGAACCATAAATTGTGTTAAATTTGGATTGGTCCAAGTTTCATGTGGGACAAAGATTTTTCTTTGGATTTATTTATATATGCACAACATATGTACAAGATGACATATATTCTTTTCCCACACTTAACCAAATTTCCAAGCTTCAAAATTGCTCCTAGGCTGTAGCAACTCTCAAGTTGCTACAGTGAATGCAAAATTTTTTTTTGCATTTTTTGGTTCTCTTGTTATTTTGACGCTACAACCCTAGTATATTGGGTTCCCCAAGTAGCATAGAAGCATTGGTTTGTCAAGAAAATACTTTGTAATTCGGATTTGGCGAGTTGAAGTTCTTAAAGGGGTTTCTAAGGTATGTGATTTTTTATCTTGTTTGAGTTAAATTTAAAGCTTGTATAGGTATTGGTGTATGTTAAATTGCAAGAAAACCATAAGGAATGAAGTGCGTTAGCGAATTTAGTGAAGTTACGAACTTAGAAAGGCTTATATTGTTGTTGTTGATGATGTATTGGGGCTGAGATGGGTTCTCGGGGTGGTCTATGTTAAGGGGAAATGCTGGCAAAATTTTTATAAAATTAGGGCTAACTTATAATTTAAGGACGTAAATGGTTTTAACTAATTGTGCACGATATGGTGATTGTTGTAGATATTAGACGTACAGAAGAGTAAGTCGGGTTTGCTTGATGTTGGGGATAGTTGGACAAAGAAAGAGAGGTATGTAAAGCTTTCCGTCTCTTGGCATGACTAAGTTAGAAATAGAAAATATGATAACTTTTGAAGAACCCCATTTCTTTGAAACTCTAGCCAGATATACTTTATATTTGTTCTTGGTCTTTCTTCCGGATAACGAGATATACACTTATGTTTGGTATCCTTGAGAATATGCAATAACGGTAAGAGTTTGAAAAGAAATAAGTTAGTTTGAAACTAAAAGTTCCAATGGTTCCGAAAATACCAATGTTGGTGATCTTTAAAAGAAAGTCCAAAGTGCATTGGAAAGAAATCCTTTAAGACTCTTCCTAGTAAATTCCATGACATAAGTAATATGTGATCTTTCTAATATGAACTAGTTTAGGTTTCCATCGGCCTGGGAAACCCACGATATCTCCTTCTTGAAATTTTGATACTTCCAAGAGAATTTAGAATAAATAATAACAACAAGGTGTTATTCTTAAACATGAATGTTTTACTACTCTTTGGGAACTTTGATAATGAATGTCTTTATCCAAGTTTTAGTAACTTTGTCATAAAATAAAAATAAATGATACTTAATTTCCAAAAATGAATATTTTGCATATCATTGGAATTATGGAAGTGATTTTATGCATATTATTCTCACGACTCTATTCGTGTCTATTAAAACCTCGTTCGTATCAATAAGCTAGACCCATACTGCGAGTTGTTTCATGCCATAAATAAACTCGTACACTCAAGAAATCCGTTGGGCAGGCGGATTCACATCTCTTACAACCAACGCAGTCCTCTGTTCGTGGAGCAGAAGCAATTTGTTTAGCCTTACAACCGTCCCAAGGTATCATTTCTAATACATCCGTGGGGCAGGCTCGCTAGTTCTCGGGCCGGTAGTTATCGTGCATAATATACTATTTATATATTTTGAAGTTGGCTGGATACGGCGGGGTCAGCTTGGTCCAAGGGTCTGCTTCACTTAGTTTGGTGATATGGTGAGATTGGGCCTTTGGTTTGGTGGCTTCATGCAACATTTACTATAGGATTTGTGAGTTCAGGGATGCTGGCTCACTTTTCCAACATTTGTGACTTGTGTCGAAGATTTCGTGATTTGAACTTTCTGGTGTGATACTGTGGTATGGCGCGAGTTTGGAGGTCGCCATCATTCATATACGTTATGCATCCGTTTGATATTTTAAAAACCAAAAAGAAAAATATTTTCTGATGTTTGCATGTGAGTTTGACTTCTATACCTCTGATGGTCTATCGCTCTTATCTATACTTGTACTTTCTGCTTTACATATTCGGTACATATTTCATACTGACCCCCTTTGCTTTGGGAGATATATTTCATGCCCATAGGTACAGACGCACAGAGTAGTGGGCCACCAGCTTAGGATCCCTGTCTGCCTTCTGAAGANNNGAGTCCAGTAGAGTCTTGTTTATCGGTGTATTGTGCACCACATCTATAAATAGGAGACTGCTGTCAATTAGGATGTTACTCTTTTTTTGATCTTAGATCGTGCGTTAGAGCGGTGTTAGTAGGATGATTCCCTCCCTGATAGAAATTACTTTGATTTCAGATATACTGCCGAGGAAGGTACTAGCCGGCTGCAGGGCCAGCCCTGCAGTAGTAGGTGGGACCCAATGAAATTACTTTGATTTCAGATGTGCCGCTGAGGAAGGCACCAGTCGGCTGCAGGGGTAGGTTTGCAGTAGTAGGTGGGGCTCAATGAGGTCGGGGAGCTACTAGGGCTCATGATCAGCTGGAGCCAGAGAATGTACCCCCGATGTCGGGTTCAGTTACTCCACCAGCTCCAGAGGTTCGGGCACCAGAACTTTTGACTCCCCAGCCAGGCGTAGAGATTGGGGAGTTACGGGAGGCAGTGTAGTTACTGACTCAGATTGTGGCATGTCAAGCCCACAGGCAGGAGGCTGGTAGTATTCAGGCAGCCCGTCGAGATAGTTCCCAGGCCTATGATTTCTTAGGTCCAAACCTTCAGAAGACCCTCAGGAGTTCGTGAGACAGATGCAGAGGACATTAAGGGTGATTGGAGTATCTGAAGTAGAATCTGTGGAGCTGGCATCTTATCGGTTGTATGATGTTACAGCAAATTGGTATGAGTCATGGCAGTTATCCAGAGATGAGGGTGCCCCACCAGCTTTTTGGGGTGATTTCACTAAAGCATTCTTGGCTCACTTCTTACCTCCAGAGATCAAACGTGCTAGAGAGGATAGGTTTCTGATGCTGAAGCAGCGGGGTCGAACTGTTCGAGTGTACAGCCTGGAATTTGATTTTTTGGCTCAATATGCACCTACTCATGTTTCCAGCATGACAGATTGTATGCATCGCTATATTGTGGGGCTGGATCCATATTATGTTGATAGTTGTCAGGTAATGGCTGCCCAACCTGGGATGGATATTGCCCGCATTCAGGCCCATGCCTAGGGTATGGAGGATCATCGTCGAGGACACCAGGTGGACAGGGCAGATGATAGAGGGCCGCCCAAGAGGGCTAGGTCATTCGGTTCAGCAACAGATTTCCAGGGCTGGCAATCTTAGCCATAGCAGAGCGGGCCTCCTCTTCGACCGGTACGGAGCACACCTTCGCAGACCCCTAGTAGGAGACCAGCTAGTACTAGTCAGTCAGGGGCAGGACCGGGTCCCAGTAGCCAGTTGGGATTTTTTAGACCCCTGTGTCCGCATTGCTAGAAATGACACCCGGGAGAGTGTTTTCGTGCTATGGGAGCCTGTTTTACTTGTGCCCGTCGAGGCCACCATATGCGGGATTATCCCAAAAGAGTTGGTGCAGAGGGGTCAGCCGAGACTTCTGACGCAGTCGAAGCTTCTTCTTAGGCTTCAGTGGTTATGCGCCCTACAAGGCGAGGTACTCCAGCTGCAGTAGGTCGTGGTAGAGGTCGCGGTGGAGCTCTAGGTTCTAGCGGTCCTTCGAACCGCATCTATGCTCTAGCCAGCCGATAAGATCAGGAGCCATCGCCTAATGTTATCACAGGTACATTATTTGTTTGCTCTTAGGCTATGTATGTGTTGGTTGATCCTGGTTCCACTCTGTCATACATTTCTCCATTGGTTGCTTGCACAATTGATATAGAGTTCGAACCAATAGAGCCTTGTGAGGTTGTGACACCGATAGGTGAATCTATTATTGTTAGCAGAGTTTATAGAAACTGCCCAGTATTTATTTGTGACCGTCGTACTCAGGCTGACTTGATAGAGCTAGATATAATGGACTTTGATATAATTATGGGCATGGATTGGCTAGCTTCTTGCTACGCTAAAGTTGATTGTCAAAATAAGGTAGTTCAATTTCAATTCCCAGGAGAACTAGTTCTGGAATGGTCGGGTAATATTACAACGCCGAGGGGTAAGTTTATTTCATACCTCAAGGCCAACAGGATGATAAAAAAAGGGTGTCTTTATCACCTGGTTCATGTGCATGACTTGACAGGGTATCAGAGCGGTTAGTCCTCAGAGTGTCCACAGATCGTGTCTAGTAGAGTGATCCCTCCATATAGAATGGCTTCAGCTGAACTAAAGGAATTGAAGGAACAGTTGAGGGATTTTTTGGAGAAAGGCTTCATTCGGCCGAGCACCTCACCCTGGAGGGCCTCGGTATTATTCGTAAGGAAGAAGGATGGGTAGCTGCAATACAGGTAGCTGAACAAGGTAAGTATTAAGAATAAATACCCCCTCCCTAGGATTGATGATCTGTTTTACCAGTTACAGGGAGCTAGACACTTCTCAAAGATGGACTTATGATCTGGTTATCATTAAGTGTGGGTACGGGAAGAAGATATCCCTAAAATAGCATTCAGAACTTGCTATAGGCATTATGAATTTAGAGTTATGTCCTTCGGACTAACAAATGCTCCAGCTGTGTTTATGGACCTTATGAATCGAGTGTTCAAACCATTGCTAGATGTGTTCGTGATTGTATTTATTGATGATATTCTAGTTTATTCTCGGTCAGAGGCGGATCATGCAAATCATCTGAGAACGTTCCTTGGCACTCTTTGTCACCAAAAGCTATATGCTAAATTCTCCAAATGTGAGTTCTGGTTATCTTCGATGGCATTCTTGGGCTATGTGATAGGAGCTGACGGCGTCCGGGTAGATTCCCAAAAAATTGAGGTCGTGAAGAATTAGCCTAGACCCATGACGCCGACTGAGGTAAGTAGCTTTTTGGGGTTAGCTGGCTACTACAAGAGGTTTATAGAGAAATTTGCTTCTATTGCAGCGCCTTTGACAAAGCTAATGCAGAAAGGGGCAAAGTTTCAGTGGTCCGATGCCTGTGAGCGCAGTTTTTAGCTATTAAAGGAAAAATTAACTACAACTCCAGTTCTTACTTTGCCTGAAGGTCCAAACAGGTACGTGGTTTACTGTGATGCTTCCCGTGTGGGTTTGGGGTGTGTATTAATGCAGCATGACAAAGTGATAGCCTACGCTTCCCGACAGCATAAGAAGCACGAGCAGAACTATCCTACCCATGATATGGAGTTAGCTGCAGTGATCCATGCTCTAAAAATTAGAAGGCATTATTTGTATGGCGTTCATGTTGATATTTATACAGATCACAAAAGTCTCCAGTATATATTTAAGCAGAAAGAATTGAATTTACAGTAGCAGCGATGGTTAGAATTGCTGAAGGACTATGATATTGGGTAGTTTAGCTAGCACGCCTCTGGAGAAGAAGGAGATAGTTCGTGATATTCAGCAGTTGGCTAGTCTGGGAGTTCGTCTGGCAGATTCTAGTAATGTAGGAGTTAGTTATAAGTCTATGGGCAGTTTAGCTGACATGCCTCTGGAGAAGAAGGAGATAGTTCATGACATTCAGCAGTTGGCTAGTCTGGGAGTTCGTCTGGCAGATTTTGGTAGTGTAGGAGTTTCTGTTCGAGGCACAGCTAAATCTTCTATTGTAGCAGAAATTAAGCAGCGTCAATACGAGGATCCTGTCTTGGTTCGATACAGAGACATTGCCCTGGAAAAGGAGCAGACCCTGTTTAAGCTCTCCCCCGAAGAAACTTTATTGTTTAAAGGCAGGTTCTGTGTACCAATTGTGGTAGGATTGCGATAACAAATTATGGGCGAAGCTCACTATGCCCATTATTCTATTCACCCTGGGTCTACAAAGATGTACCATGAACTCAGATACTTATATTGGTAGGACGGCATAAAGCGTGATATAGCAGAGTTTGTTGCCCAATGCCCAAACTGTCAGCAGGTGAAGATAGAACATCAGAAACCTGGCGGGTTGTTGCAGGAAATAGAGATACCGATGTGGAAGTGGGAGATTATCAATATGGACTTTATTACAAGCTTGCCTTGCACTCCACGAAGGTATGACTCTATTTGGGTTATTGTTGATAGGCTAACAAAATCAGCTCATTTTCTTCCGGTTCGGACTACTTACTCGGCTGAGGATTACGCCAAATTGTATATCAAGTAGATTGTGAGCCTTCATGGTATTCCTGTATCCATTATCTCCGATAGAGGCGGCCAGTTTACAGCAAATTTCTGGCGGTCATTTCAGGCAGGTTTGGGGACGCAGGTGAGTCTTAGGACAGCTTTTCACCCTCAGTCATATGGCCAGGCAGAGCATACTATTCAGACTTTGGAGGATATGCTGCGAGCTTGCGTGATTGATTTCCAAGGTAGCTGGGATGAGCACTTGCCTTTACATTCCATCCCCAGTCTAATGGCCAAGCTGAGCGTACTATTCAGATGCTAGAAGATATGTTACGGGCCTGTGTGATGGATTTCCGAGGTAGCTGGGATACAGGATGATAAAAAAAGGGTGT
>DF369465.1:743-14811 GCA_000787875.1 Solanum virginianum
TCGGATATCAGCCACCAAAACTTGCCAAGTGTACCATACATGGCCCAATTAGATTCCAACACAAATAAAGTGGATCCCACCTTATCTTCTAGAATCATCTTTCATAAATTCTACTTTGGGCCTAAACTTTTTAATAATATCACTTTGGTCCAAAACTCTCCAATAATACCACTTTAGTCCCCAAACTTCTAATAATTTTACTTTGGTCTCAAATTCCCATAACAGTTCCAATGCACAAAAATACGGATTCTAATATTAAAATATGAAGTCAGATTTTTGATATCATGCACAAGTTTTGAGATATATGGAAATTACGATTATGGGCCTTTTCGAGGCACCTTTCTGGGGTGTTTCATTTGGGATGTGATTTGAAGCGAAAGCAAGAAGTAGTGCTTAGGAGAAGAACAGTAGGATTTAAAATGTAAGATAGAGGTGTTTTTGCTATGAAAAGGCATACAATTTATAAGGAAACGCAATAGTAGTGCGAGGGGCAAAGCGATGCTAGAGATAGTTGGTGAGGCTGAAGTGACGTTTGACAAGCATGCTTCTGTCCTGGGATCTCTGTCTTGTATCCTCTATTGAGGGGAGTAATCCTAAAATAATAGAGTCATTATAACAAAATTATTTCTGAATTATTTCTGTAAATCACATTATGTGTTCCTCCATTCAAATAAAAATAAGTGTAAGAGATTGTCTTTCAATTAAAAGGCATCAATTTCAGTACTTACTAGAGATAATTCTTTCTCGTGCATTAGGATGAAAGCAGAATCAACTTCTCCATCTGTGGGGTGATGAGTTTCGCATCCATAGTGAAGAAACTTTCTTTGTAAGTGTTCACTTTGACATCTATATAATTGGTGTGCAACTCAAGCGGGTACAATTTATCAAGAGGGTGCACAATGTTCTTCATATAAGAGTTCTTATTTCTAGCCGCAGCATGTACCAAATACATAGTACAAAAAGTGGCCGCCAAAAGTATATGCAAGATCTGGTAGATCTGTAAAAGTAGTGTATATACAGATAAAGATCAGGATGGAGGAAGCTCAGCATCATCAACATGTGGATTTTTACACTCACCACTGTCAAAGGAAAAAGAAGTCAAGAACAATCGGCAAACCAGCAAGGAAAAAAGGAGAAATAGCTGATGCCAAGGTATACAAGCAGATCCTCCATATGAAGCAACGGGTATTTTCATCGATCTACCATCTATGGAAACGAAGAAGATTATGTCAAAGGAAACAAAGAATCGACGAAACGGGAGAAGGGGAGACTCACTCAGCCAAAACAAAAGGATGATGCGTTATCAAAGGTAGCCCGGAATCTAATAAAAAGAAGTACAAAGAAGAAAAACAACCTCCAAAAGTAAGCCATGGCGGTGGATGAAGAGAGAGTTGATGGAAAGTCAAGTTGGGTGACATTAAATGACAAGGAAAGGTCTAAAACAGGTCTTTGTACTTTGAGTAAATGGGCCGGGTCTGATGGGCTTGGGTCTTTTTAATATTTCTTTTCAGCATTTAGTTGTATTTAGATTTTATTATTTTAATAAAATAAGCCTTGATCTCAGCCTTTTTTTTAAAAAAAATGATGATCGTATAGAAATATTCTCTCTATCTCTATGAGATAGCAGTAAGGTCTACATACTGTGAAAATAAAAATGATTTTTTAGAGGTACAAATGTATTAGGTATTTAATAAACCTCTCTATAATTTTATAGATTAATATCATGGATATTTGTATTTAGGAAAAATCTAGAAAGTCTAGAGTATAAGATAAAATAGCCAAGCAGGAAGCTTGAATTTCATATCAAACACTTGTTAGATTTGCATAAAACTCGATAAACTACAATTTCATTACTATGAACACAATTTTAGCTAAATTTCTAGTACATTTATGCAAACAAAAAAATTTGTACAATTGAAAATTAAAACGTATCGGTCTAAACAAATAATTCCAATTATAAAAGGATGTCTGATGAAGTGATAACTAGTTTAATTAAATAATAACATACTCAAGATACAATGCACATAACCTAGCAAGCCAGACAATATAGTCAGTATTATATCAAGAACTAAATGAAGTAGCGGCAATAAAGAAGGTATTCAAAATCTGCAAGAAATATCAATTAATAACAAATCTGTCGGATATCAGCCATTCAAAAAATGCAATATGAGAATCAAATTGTGTTTAACTTCAAACAAGCAAGAAAAATGCATTAAGCTATGTCATTAACCGAATAGACTAAATGACCATTATTTCTATTAAACTGAGAAAGATTCCTAGTTTTAAAGTTTCAGTCAACTTTTTTGAGCTTTGCAAAAATAACTTGATGCAAAAACGTGCCACCAAAATCAGTTCACTGAGCCCAAAAGCGATGAAAGAATGCGCGTATACTCAAAAAAATAATGCCTGAATGATAACACGTCTATCATATCATTCATTCAAGAAAAATTCAAGTATATTGAGTCAATCACTAGCTTATCTATTACTGAAGCATTACTCATTCAATAATATACTGATAAGTATGATCCCGCCCATCAACTTCAATAGCTCCCACTCCACTTTGATTTTCCTAAAATATTGAACCAACTCAGATTCATTGAATATCATACTGATGAAAAACAACATAAAAAATTATTTAAAGACTGAGATTCTAGACTTAGCTGTGGGTTATACCAAAATGAGAAGGTAATCTATGGCAATATTTCTTGAGAAGGAAATCTATGACAATCTTTCTTTTTTCTTTCTTTGTTCCATTTCTTAACAAGCAACAACCTCTATATTGTGTTAAATAACTATTCATAACAGAGAATAGAACTTCTCTTAAACAAAGCAAATAATGTGGAGATGGTAATCCAACATTAATTCCATATAGATTAGCTTGAATGACATATTTAATTAAATAAGTGCGGAACACTTTCTGATAGATGGCCATATATTTAATCATAATAATATATAAAGCAAATGTATGATATTCGAGTTTCATTGCAACACATTATGACAAAAAAGTTCTACATGCGAGTAAACAAAGTTTTTGTTGTGAAGGTGAGAATTTTTACTGAAAGGCATAATTAGATAAATAAATGTGCATTCTCTCTAAAGACTTTTAACTTTTATAGCATACTTGACCAAGATTTTGAAATGCTTAAAGTGATTGGCCAAGTTTTTTGGAGAAAATAAGTATTTCTCGAGAGTTAAAAAAAGTTGTTTCTCAAAAGTTCAAAAATTTAGTTTTTCCCCAAAGTATTTTTAAATATATATATATATATATATATATATATATATATATATATAGAAGCAATGTTGTAAAGCGTGAGCAAACAATAGTTGTTGCTCAAAAGTATGTATGTTTTACATTTATTGGCCAAATACAGATTGCTTTTCACGAAAACACTTTTCAAAATAAGTTAATTTTAAAAGTGTGATCAAACATGTTGTTAAATGAGATTGTAACACATTTCATTGGCAACTATGGAGCTAACGGCTAAAGATAATGCATTTTACATTTTATATGCAAAAACATGTGCACATGAAATGAATCTCTATTGAAAAGTTACATCATTCCAATTCATATTCATACAGACATAACCTACCAAAAGCACTGATGTTGGCATTCATATAGGCATAATTCCAATTCAAATTCATATTTATTAATTAGGTCTCAAATAAGTGATGATCTATCTTTCTCTTTGGCATAATGTTAATTTTAGGTTATTGAAAATGTAATCACTACTCAAATAAAAAGGAAATGCACAATGCGGTGAAAAATCTGACATTTTGAAAGGGTTGTTTTGGTCTTTACGAGCTCAAACCCAATGGAAGAAAAATCCACGTGCCAATTTACTTGGCTAGGAATTGAACTTCGATTGCAAGCTAAATTTGTGGAGTACGAATTTTGCATTTTATTTTTCTTTTTCTCATTTTGTACTTTGAGCCCAAGTTTGGCCACCTCTAAGAGAATGGCCATTCTTCATTGCAGAAATCAATCAAAAACTCATGAAAAAATATTTGAAGAGTACAGAGTTGAAACAAAAATTATCTTAGATGTACTTGGAATCTCTCCTATTTCTTTATTAATATAAAGGCAGTTGTTTTCTAGTGGACACAGGATCATTCTAATCTTGACCACCTTAAATATTATTGTACTCCATTGTTCTTTTATCCATGTTTTGCTAACAATTGGTATCTAACCCACAATTATACCTGAGTATGATTTATAGTTGCAATACAATCTAAATTTCCACATCAAAAAAGAATTACTTTGATTTCTTTTATTTGTAAATAGTTTGTAGTAGAAAAAGAAGAACAAGTAACAGTAAATTCTGTGAAGTTGGAAATTGATGGATTTAGTGGATGCCACAACTTCAATATTTGAAGATCCAGATGATGGTGTTACTGTGAAGGGAAGGTTCATCCATACTATAAATGGAAAGTACATCGATGACACATTGGATTCCACCAAGGAGAAGATTGAAGGAGATGCATCGAATATAATACAACTATCCCTTGTACCTTCATGCTTTAATTTATCAATTATGAACAATTATAAATAATAAGCTAGAAGGGCTTTACCAGAATCGATCAATGATAATAAGAATGTTGTTACAATGATGTCTTCACATATTTTAGATGGAGTCAGGTACGTTTTTGCAAGACAATCTAGGAACGTTCAATAAATTAGTGCTGGCCTTACTAACTACCAAAATTTTAAAAAATAAAGTGATGCCTGCATGTGTTTTTCTATTTTCAATGACTTTAAAATATTGTGATATTCAGAATTCAATGATGTGTAGAAAGGAGCCTATCACTTTTGAGAAAGTGCAGGAAGCACTTAACCTTTGTGATCTGCGGAGGTATTTTGATAGAGACAAAGATGACAAAGGTAGTAGGCTCTTTGTGAGAAGCTGTACTTGTCAATAGGTAAGGAGAAAATTAAAGCAAAGACCAAAGTTTCATGTGAATAAGAAGAATACAGAGTGTTAAGGATGTCACAAGAAGGGGCACTTTGAACAAGATTGCCCTATGTCAGTGTTCAAAGAAAAGGTAAGTGCATCCATTATTGACTAGGTACATCATTGTGATGATGAATATGTGTTAATAACATCATGCAATAGTAGAGTCTATGGTAATAAATGCGTATTTGACACTAGTTGGACTCTACATATGACATTTCGAAGTGATTGGTTTAGCAGCTATGAGACAAGTGTAGGAAACATAGTAATGGGAGATAATACAGGCACTGATTAAGTGTGGGTTTTCTACCATGAAGGATCGTGAGGACTATTACAGAAGTTCATAATGTTCTTGATCTAAAGAAGAATTTGATCTCTTGGGAACTTTGGATAAAAGAGACTATAAGTACATGAGCGAAGGAGGAACTATGAAAGTGACTAAAGAATTTGTCAAGTTGAAGGATTGCCACTAAGCACTAGCAGGAAGCATAATTTTTGTCTCTGTTAATTAGTCTACAGTGCAGTTACTTGATGACGACAAAGGCAAGATTATAGAACATGAGACTGGGTTATACGAGTGTACAAGGAGCGGAGATATTAAGCAACCACAACTTTTCAAATGGTGAGAAGATCAACAAACTTGAATTTTGTAAGAACTTCATCCTAAGGAAGCAGAAGAAGGTCAGCATCAGCATTTGTTGTTAGCATTTGACCTATTTTGATGATTTTATTTGCAGGATAATCAAAAAGGAAACTGAAGGAAAGCTCTGCCCTATAGCAAGAAAGGAAGATCACACACAAATTTAAAGGAAGAAAAATGGAACATCTCGGCCTCCAAAAGTAAGGAAAGAAGAAGATTGGTAGATAATGTTAAAGATCATGCCGCTAAAGTAAAGCCAATCAATAAGAAGCTTATTGACAAACTGAAAAAGGAAAAGAAATCAAGACAAGCGTTGATTGAAGAACTAAAGAAGGAAAGGCATACAATCCAGATAGATACATCACCAATCAAGGATTTCCCCTTTAATATCCTTGATTAGAAGAAATCCCTTGGGTCATGTAAACACCAAAACAGCTAGTTCCATACCTCTTTTATTAGCCTCTTCCTAGACTTAGTAGATTGTACTTTTGAGAAAATAATATAGATTGAAAAACTCTACCATTCTACTCTACAAAGCATAGTACTCTTGAGTGTGAACAATTGTAAAGAAAGAGAAAAAAGTGTGAGATCTTTTAGGCTAGGCTTTCATGAGAGGAGTTAAAAAAGAAAATCTGATCCGCGCAACAGAATGAGAGAAACATAGTTTTAAACACCTTTCAGTTGAACCATAAAGGAAACCTACTGACCCAAGGGGACAGGACTAGGCATCATATTAGTGATTCGAACTAGTTTACCTCAATGTATCTTTTACTTTCTGCTTTACTTTTATATTTCTATCTCAGTCAACTACCTCGTAAACTCAGTCAACTATCAACTTAAATTTCAATTCACCCCCCACCTCTTGACTATCTATTGGTATTAGAGCAAGGTCTCACTTTATCAGTCTAACAACTTGTGAGAAAAGATCATAATGGCCAACTATCAAATTCCTGGTGCTATCCTTTAAGACGGTCAATCCTTGACTCGTCCTCCCTACTTCGATGGCCAGCACTACACTCACTGGAAGGAAAGGTTCAGCATATTTGTTCAATCCACTGACTATCAGGCTTGGCTGGTTATCAAGAAAGGTCCTAAAGCTATCCTTGGCACGTCTGCTGATAATCCTGTAGATCTGGAATCATTCGCAATTACCAAAGATCAACAGGAGGTCCTATAGACAAATGTCAGAGCCATTAGTCTTCAGTACTGTGCCGTGAGTGGATCCAAATATGATAAGATATCAACCTGTGAAATGGCAAAGGAGATGTGGGACAAACTGGAGGTAACTTATGATGGAACAAGAAAAGTCAAGGAGGCTCGTATAAATGCTCTGGTCAATGAATATGAACTGTTCAAGATGGATAAAGATGAAAATATTAAAACCATGTTCTCCAGATTTGGCAAAAGAACAAGCAAATTAAAATCTCGGGGTATGGTGTATACAAATTCACTGCAAGTCCGAAAAGTGATCCGAAGTCTTCCCAAAGCATGGAAAATGAAAGTTGTGATTCTAGAAGATAGTGATCTATAAAATATGACATACTATGAACTACATGGAAACCTAATGGCTTACAAACATAATCACATCTAGCAATATCAAAAAGATGATAAGAAAATATAAGTCACTTTCAAACCAGAAACTATTATCGAAGAAGAGGAACTAGATGAAACCACTAATGAGGAAATGGGGCTAATCACACGAGGAGTTAGGTAGATGCCCAGAGAACATAGACAAAGACCGCATAGGAATCAAGGAAAAATAAGCGAAATGACGATCTTACCACTGTGGAAGACCTGGACATATTCATCAAAACTACCTCGAGCTGAGAAACAAAAAATTCCCATAGAGGCAGCAACTCAAAGTCACTTGACGCATAAAGTGATGAAGAAGGATCTGAGGAAGATCCAGCTGAGACTGCTAATAGCTATTTCATAGCACTTGTTGAAACCAATGAGGTAAGAACCCCTAAGTGTCCTAACTGTTATGACCATCAAAACACTTTTGATATGCTTACTAGCAAACTTCAAAAGGTCATTGACGAATATAACAAAATTTCCAATGAAAAGAAAAATTAGGAAATTCTTCTTGAAGGAAGTAAGTTGAAGTCGACTTACTTCAAGAGGAGCTTGATGAGGTTAATATGCATTTAAAAAAAATTCAAAAACCATAAAGTCAACATTCCTTTCATTCCTCAACAGATTTTCAAAAAATCAATCCTAAAGCCATTCATTTTGAAAGTAACAATTTTTACAAACCCACCTGTTTTACTTGTGGTGAAATTGGCCACAAATCATTCAGGTGTAACACTCTCAAAACTAGTATATGGATTTGGAGACCAAAAGTCTCCACCACTAACAATCAAGGACCCAATGAAGATTGGGGACCTAAAACAAATTGATTTCCTATTGATGCAGGTACCCTAAAACAAATCTTACAAGAAGGGGATATGGGCCATAAATAGTAGGGGCTCAAGACACATGATGAGAAAGAAGGAAAACGCCCCAAAATAAATCTTACAAGAAAGGAATGTGGATCATAGATAGCAGGTGCTCAAGACACATGACGGGAAAGAAGGAAAATTTCAAAAGTGTTAAGAAATTCGATGGAGGATATGTCAGGTTTGGTGATAATGCAAAAGGTGAAGTTACAAGAGTAGGCACAACAATAATTAGCCCATCATAAGCATTAGTCAACTGTGTGATGCTGGATTCGATGGCAATTTCAATGCCCTGAAATGTACCATCTCAAACCTGTCAAAGAACATTAATATTGTTGTGGACTATTTGGAAAACATATATGTTCTAAACAGTGTTGATCTCCCTACTCTCACATGTCTAACGACTACTACAAATGATCCTTGGATTTGGCATAGGAAACTTGGTCATGCCAGTATGCATGTAATTGAAAAACTGTCTAAATTAGATCTATTCATTGGACTGACCAAGTTAAAATTCAAAAAAGATCATCCTTGTGATGCCTGCCAGTTCAAAAAACAAACAACATCCTTATTCAAAGCCATAGATAACGTCAGAACTTCAAAATCTCTACAACTGCTGCACATGGATCTTTTTGGGCCTACTAAGATGGCAAGTATTGGCGGTAAACGTTATGCTTTCGTAATTGTTGATGATTATTCCTATTTTACCTAGGTTATCTTCTTATCTCATAAACACGAAGTGTTTACCAATTTTGAAGTCTTCTGTAAAATGATTTAAAGAGAAGTAGCATACTTTATTATGAGCATTCACAGAGATTATAGAGGAGAGTTTGAAAATAAGCTTTTTGAAGAATTCAGCAACAACAATGGTATCTCTCAGAACTTCTTGTAACCTAGATCTCTACAGTAAAATGGAGTAGTTGAACAGAAGAATCGCTCACTACAAGATACTGCTTGCACCATGTTGTTGGATTAAGGCCTACCTGACCATTTTTGGGCTGAAGCAGTCAGTATGGCTTGTCACGTGTTGAACAGGTGCATGATGAGATCTATTCTCAAGAAAATGCCTTATGAACTCTGGAAAGGAAAAAAGCCCAACATGAGCTATTTTCACCCTTTTGGATACAAATGTTATATCCACAACAATGGTAAGAACAATCTTGGTAAGTTTGATCAATATAGCGATGAAGGTATTTTTCTGGGTTACTCTCCTTCTAGTTGACCTTTTAGAGTCTTTAATAAATGTACACTTAGTTTTGAAGAATCTGTACATTTTGTTTTTGATGACTCTAACCCAAGCTTGTTGCTCCCTAAGGATGACTCTCCTGTTCAAACTACCGCACACTCTTCCTCTACAAACACTATTCAAATAGAGGAGTTGACTCCCAGTCATGAGAAGTCACCTGCCCTTCGTGAAAAAATTGTTTTACTAAGAGAATGGAGATGTAGTGCAAGCTATCCAAATTACTTCATCATAAGAAACACTTCAGACAGGAGGCAAACCAGGGCATCTTTTAGGAGACAAGCATCAGTCGCCCTTGTCTCTCAATTAGAACCAAAAAAAGTCAATGAGGCTCTCAAAGATGATTGTTGGATAAAAGCTATGAAAGAAGAGCTCGAGCAATTTGAAGAAAATCAAGTATGGACTCTCATTGAATAACCAGCAAATTGTTCTTATATTGGCACAAAATGGGTCTTTTGAAACAAAATGGATGAAAATGGAAACATTATTAGAAACAAAGCCAGGTTGGTTGCCCAAGGCTACTCTCAACAAGAAGGTATAGACTACGATGAAACTTCCGGTAGCAATGTTAGAATCCATTCGCATCCTTCTTGCATATGCTTCTTTTTACCTTTTTAATCTCTTTCAAATGGATATCAAAAGTGCTTTTCTAAAAGGATTTATTAAATAAAAAGTTTTTGTCAAACAACCCCCCATTTTTTAAGATCTATCTCTTCCTAATCATGTTTTGTCAACTCTCAAAATCTCTTTATGGACTCAAACAAGCCCCTAATTCTTGGTATGAGTGACTTATCGACTTTCTTCTTGAAAATCATTTTAAAAGGGGGAATATTGACACCACTCTCTTTGTTCAAAAATTCAACTCTAATTTGCTTATTGTTCAAACTTACATTGATGACATTATTTTTGGAAATTTTAACACTTCTTTATGTGAGAACTTTGCTACGCTTATGAAAGGAGAATTCTAAAATAGCTTCATGGGAGAGCTTACCTTTTTCTTGGGACTTCAAATCAGACAAACCAAATAGGGCATTTTCATTTGTCAAAGCAAATATGCAAAAGAGTTGATCAGATGGTTCAGAATGAACAGTAGAAAGGCCTACGGAACTCCTATAAGCCCTTCCACCTACTTAGAATGAGATCAAGATGGAACAAATTTCGATGAAAAAATGTATCAAGGTATGATTGGGTCTCTAATCTACCTCACTGCAAGCTGACCCGACATCATGTTTAGTGCTTGAAAATATGCAAGATTCTAGTCGGCTCCCAAGGAGTCTCATCTGACTGTCATAAACAGAATAATTCACTACCTCATTGGAACCATCGACCTTGGCTGATGGTATCCAAATTCTACCACCATTTTTCTCTAATGGGTTACTGAGATGCAGACTTTGTAGGTGACAAAGTTGATACAAAAAGGACCAGTAGATCATGTCAATTACAAGGAAAATTGCTCATATTCTGGTAAACCAAAAAATAGACCTCGATTTGTCTATCAAGTACTGAATCATAATACACGGTCGTAGGAATTGTAGCATTCAATTACTATGAATCATGCATCAACTTGATGATTTCGTATTTGTAATGAAATAGGTGCCTATTTTTTGTGATAATACGAGTACTATTAACTTGTTAAAATATACTATGCATCATTCTAGAGCTAAACATATTGACATGAAGAATTATTTTATTCATGATCAGATGGAAAATGGTGATTTTATTTTAAATTTTGTCAATACTGAAATCAAAATTCACTGATATTTTTACAAAACCCTTGCATGAAGAAGATTTTCATATCTGCGAGAAAATTTAAATATTATTCCCTTTCCCCATTAACCCATCCTTTAATGCCATTTTAATTTTATTTTTCTATTTTTTTTACGTGTTTAATTTTTTATTTTCCTTTTTTTTTCTTATGTGTTTCTTCCCCTTTCCTTCTTGACGTCTACAAAATCCCCTGCATTTATTGCTCTGATTTTCCTTCCTTTTCTCGCTCATTCCCTCTCCACTCATTCCCCATCATTACGCTGACTCTGCCGCTTCATTAGTCGAACTCTTCGACTTCCCCACCCCTGTCTTTATCACATGTCCTTCCGTGTACCCTCTCTCATTCTATTTATTCTTTATCTCTCTCCATCAACTTCTCATCCTCCCCTCTCCATCTTCCATCTTCTTTAACTCTCTCTCCCCTTCATTCAACCATGATAAGTAGCAAAAACATTCCCTCTCACAAAAGTCTAGAGAACAGTTCTTCTCTAGAAATAGATTTCCTCTCTTTCGAATCTTCGGACTCTGAGTCCTCCATTGGCATCTCCTCATACAAGAAATCCACTCTAAAAATAAAAACCTACAAACCCCATTATTTCCCTCCTAAGCCCCTAGGCGAAGACGAAGTTCAGAAATTTTGGGATGCCTCCTCTAAGGCAAAGTTTGAAACCTTCAAAAAACGGCCGGTAGTTCGGGGCCGCGTGGTCAACCTCAAACAACTTAAAGATTCCCAGTGCAAAGTCAGTACCTATATGAGAGATCAAAACTCTCCCTACTATTGCCACTAAGTAGCATTGAGTACTATGAGGAAGTCGTTTCGCATGTTCTATGCAAATCTTCACTGGGCTAGCAAAAGCAATGATCTAGAAACCCTCGTCCTAGGAGAACGCACTGTCAGCAACTGTTGACTATTCAAGGACATCTTTTGGTGTGAGTTCTCTGGTTAGGTCCCTTACATGAACGGCATCTGGCCAGATGATTTTGAGGTCACTTTGGAAGAAGCCAGACCCTTTATCTCTGAGGAATCTCTTAAATCCTCTTATTTAGGGCCCCTATCTCTCTGATTTGATTGCACTCTAGCCCACGTTGTTACTACCACCTTGGTCCCTAGAAAGGGCTCTCTTAGCAGCATCTCAAACACGAATGTCTTCATCTTGTACTATCTCCTTAAGAAATACAGGATCAACTGAGCTGAGTGGATAACAAAGTACATGATGGAAATTGTTGAAGATTCCAACCCTTTTGACAATCTTCCTTATTGTCTAGTTATCTCCTAGAGACTAAGCGAGTCACAGGTAGATCTCTTTGGCTTCCAAGCTACATAATTTTCTGCCACATAAGACTCCCACACCTTTGCAAGCATGGGATATATTCTTATTAACAATCAGTGCCATAAAAAGGACTCTGTCAAAGTAAAGTCTGAAGCACCCAAGTCGATTAGAATCTCCACAAACAATATGTTGTTCAATGTGAGTTGGCAATAGTGATTGCACTGCATATATATCTATTTTGGAATGTCTTGGTTTATTTAAAAGAAAACAAGTTCAAGGATTCTCGTAGTCAACTTAGCTGAACAGGATTCCTAAAGACAGAGGGAGCCAACTAATCAAATAGGGAAGTGTCCGTATAGCAACCCTAAATGTCTTAATCAAAATGGGGGAGATTGTTAGAATTTGACCTATTTTGATGATTTCATTTGCAGGATAATCAAAATGGAAACCGAAGGAAAGCTCAGCTCTATATCAAGAAAGGAAGATCACACACAAAATCAAAAGAAGAAAGATAAAAGATTTCAGCCTCTAAAGGAAGGAAAAAAGAAGACTGGTAGATAATGCTAAAGATCATGCCACTGAAGTAAAGCCAATCAATCAGAAGTTGATTGACAAATTGAAGAAGGAAAAGAAATCAAGACAATTGTTGATTCAAGAACTAAAGAAGGAAAGGCATCAAATCCAGAAGGATGCATCCCCAATCAAGGATTTCCCCTTTAAGATTGTTGATTGGAAGAAATCTCTTGGGTCATGTAAACACCAAAATGGCTAGTTTCGTACTCCTATATTGGTCTCTTCCTCAACTTAGGTGATTGTACTTTTGAGAAAATAATCTAGACTGAAAATCTGTACTATTCTACTCTACGAAGCGTTGTACTCTTAAGTGTGAATAATTGTAAAGAAAATGATAAAAAGAGTGAGATTTTCTAGGCTAGGCTTTCTTGAGAGGACTTGAAAAGAAAATCTAATTTGTGTATCAGAGTGAGAGAAACATAGTATGTAAATACCATTCATTTGAACCATAAAAGAACCTTACTAACCCAAGGGGACTGGATTAGGCATCACATTGGTGATCTGAACTAGTATGCATCACTATGTCTTTTACTTTCTGCTTTAATTTTGTGTTTCTGTCATAGTTGACTACCACTTAAACTCAGTTGACTATCGATTAATATTTCAATTCACCCCCTCCCACTCTTGACTATCATTAGCCAGCATAAGAGGGGAGGGGTATTAGCTTACATTCTTTTAAATTTATGGGGTTATTTAAGCTTCTAACAAAGTCATGAAAGAGGCATCTTCCCATATACATTGATGGTTTTTCATGAATTATTTGGGTGCATTTCTTGAAAGCAAAAGGTGATGTTTTTGAAGAATTCAAAGAATGGAAGATTTTGGTTGAAATCAAATGGTGAGAAAAATCAAGTATCTTTGCATAGAAAATGGATTGACATTTTGCAATAAAGAGTTCATTTCAGGTGGGATCATGGGATCACAAGACATAAAACATTCAAGCATACACCACAGTAGAATGTTATTGCCAAGAGGATGAATATAACTCTTCTTGAGAAGGCTCATTGTATGCTCTTTGTATGTCCAAAATATTTTGGGCTGAAGCAATTCACACTGCTTCTCTTATTACCAATGGATCACCAGTATCAGTGATTGACTTTAAGACTCCAAATGAAGTGTATTTGTAGGGTATGTAGTGTTAGAACTCACATTTTGATGAATTTGATTAATTATGAATCTGGAATCTC
>DF369461.1:20540-31438 GCA_000787875.1 Solanum virginianum
GCCGGACCTGGTAGGAGTTACGACAATTCTACGCAACAAACAAATGGACAACATAACGTTACATCTTTTCGCTACCTCTTGACGTCGGTAATCCCAAACCTATCCCAACTTAAACCAAACTGTTCTTCATCCATTTACACACAATACCAGCCTTTAAACAGTTTCAGCAAAGTACCAAATCAACAATGAAAAACGTGGAGCAACAACCCTATATTCATCAGTCCACAAGTTCAATCAACAACACAATTGCGACATCATATAGAAACTCACTTTTATGGACTGTAAAGGCAATCAAACAGCCTGATTATGCCACTGCCAACCTATCCTTTGTTAATTAAATAAGTAATACTTCATACTACAGCAAACTAAGAAGAGAAACAACTCATAATTAACAAGAAAAGTACACAGCAACATCAATAACACATGCTGTCCAGAAATTTCAGCATCAACAAAACCAAGATACTCTCTTGTTTTTCATTGGGAAATCATACCAAACACATGAGTAAACTTACTTACCTTTACCCTCACACATAGGAATTGCCAAAGAAGACTTAAGGTCACTTGAAGCTGCTTGGAAAACCAACAAAACGTTGAGAGCACAAGCAGAGAGCAATCTATTGTTTTTCTTGTCTTCAAAGTATATGACTTGTGGGAGATTCTTTGGTCCCCTTATAGAGAGAATTTTGGCCGAATTACTAAGGATTTCTTAGACTTACATACTAAGATGGTGATGCAGCTGGTTGACCCAATTCACTTGGGCCTTATTGGGCTCCAAACAGATGGATCTTGTGCTGCCTATGTGCAGATTTTCCTTCTTTTGTTTTGGCCCAATTTGTTAAGANTCACAAGTTCAAGCTAACCAAGTAGCTGACTCACTTACTAGCTTCCTAAGTCCTACAAGCACCTCAATTATTTTCCTTTGTCTAGGGTCTTAGTCCCCTTAACTTGACGTAAAACATGTATACACGTAACTTTCTTACACTTTAGATACACACGATGCCCTTTAACGCTAGATGCAAACACTTTTAAAATTGGCACTAATTTGAAAGTCCATGTAATGTTTCATGTGTATAGTACAAATACTTATAGTGCATGTGTGGGGTGTTACATCCTTCCCCCCTTAGGAACACACTTTTAAAATTGGCACTAATTTGAAAGTCCATATCATGTTTCATATGTATAGTATAAATAATTATAGTGTGTGTGGGGTTTTACACCTACCCAGCCTCAAGAGTGAGGGATTTTACTAGGACGAATCCATCAGAGTTTTATGGATCCAAGACGGTTGAAGATCCCTAAGAGTTCATCGATGCGATATATAAAGTTCTATCTATTATAGGGGTCAATTGGGAGGAGAAAGCGGAGTTAGTGGCCTACCAACTCAAATGGGTGGATCAAATTTTAGTTTACACAATGGAGGTCAGAGATGAGAGATGATGATGCTATTCTTAATGAGAAGTTCAAAGCCACATTCCCCAATTGGTTCTTTCCTATCGAGCTAAGGGAGGCTAAAATGATGGATTTTATGAACCATAAGCAAGGTTCCATGAGTGTGAGAGAGTATGCCCTCAAGTTCAATCAACTTCCCAAGTATTCCCCACAAATTGGTTGTCGAGCCAAGGTCATGGATGAAAATATTTGTGTCGAGTGTATCTGACTTGGTTAATGAGGAGTGTCATACCGCCATTCTAATAGGTGATATGTATTTGTTCTGCCTCATGACATATGCCAAACAACTAGAGGGGGAACAACTTAGAAAGAAAAGAAGTGGTGAGTCCTAGAGGGCTCATTTTGAAGGTGTATTCAAAAATTCCAATGGTGGCCGGTTTCCTCAAGGCCACATGTTCCAAGGCCAAGGGTATCCAATGCTCCCAATAGAAGGTTTTCTAATGACAACCCAAGGTTCCTAGGTGGTGGTGGTGTGGTTTCTAACTCTATGTGCCAAAGATATAGTAGGAGCCATAATAGGTCATGTTTGAAGAACTCTAATGCTTGCTATGGTTGTGGAAAAGTGGGTCATAAGGTTATTGATTATCTTTGTTCTCACAACAAAGGTAAAGATGGTCGTCCACAAGGCCAAGGTCCAAATGCGGGTCAAAAGAGGAGACCAGACCAACAAGGGGGTGCTACAAGGCAAAATAGATTCTATGCTCTTCAAGGGAGACAAAGGGTAGATGAGGTGCCCGATGTCATCACTATTATGTTTAAGGTTTTTGATTTTGATTTGTATGTATTGATAGACCCGGGTGCCACTCTTTCATTTATTACTCCTTTTGTTGCCAAAAAGCATCATTTTAGCCCTAAATTGTTGTGTGAACCTTATGAAGTATCCACCGCCATTGGTGACTCCACTGTTGCTAAAAAAGTCTATAGAAATTATCCCATGTTCATCTTGCATAAAATCTTGCCTTGTGATTTTATTGAATTAGATATGATGGATTTTGATGTCATTCTAGGGATGGATTAGTTGCATGCATATTATGCTTCTATTGATTGTAGAACCTGTATGGTCAAATTCCAATTCCCTAATAAGCCCATCCTTAACTGGGAAAGTTGTGATGTGGTGGTTAAGGGTAGATTTATTTCTTGCCTTAAAGCCTAAAAGTTGATTTCTAAAGGTTGTCTCTATCATATTGAGGGTTAGGGATATTAAGTCCAAACTCCTTCTTATTAAGTCAGTTTCGGTGGTTAACGAGTTTCTTGATGTCTTTCTCGATGAGCTTCCCGGTGTTCCTCCCATAAGGGAAATAAACTTTGGTATAGACATTCTTTCCGATACTCAACCCATTTCTATTCCCCTTTACCGTATGGCGCTGACTGAGTTAAAGGAGTTGAAGGAGCAATTGAGGGATTTATTGGAGAAGGGTTTTATAAGGCCTAATAAGTCACCTTGGGGGGCACCAATGTTGTTTGTGAAGAGAAAGAATGGTTCTCTTTGAATGTCCATTGATAACCGACAATTTAATAGAGTCACCATAAAAAACAAGTACCCTCTAACAAGTATTGATGACCTTTTTGATCAACTTCAAGGGTCTAGTCACTTTTCTAACATTGATCTTCAGTCTGGGTATCACCAAGTGAAAGTGAGGGAGTGTGACATTCCCAAGATGACTTTCTAGACTAGGTATGGGCACTTTGGTTTTGTGGTTATGTCCTTTGGGTTGACTAATGTACCAGTTATACTTATGGACCTCATGAATAGGGTCTTTAAACCATAACTTGACTTGTTTGTGGTGATTTTTATTGATGATATCTTGATTTATTCCCATAGTGAGGAGGAGCATATGGATCACTTGAGGGTGGTGTTGCAAATCTTGAGGGAGGAGATATTGTATGCTAAATATGAGAAATGTGAGTTTTTGTTGAAAGAGATTGATTTTCTAGGGCATGTGGTGTTGGGTGATGGCATTAAGGTGGATCCTAAAAAAACGTAGGTGATTAGAAATTGGCCTAGACCTTTGACTCCATTGGATAATAGAAGTGTCTTGGGTTTGGCAGGTTATTATTGGAGATTTGTACATGATTTCTCATCTACTGCTTCTCCCATGACTAAGTTGACCCAAAAGAAGGCGAAATTTATGTGGACCGATGAGTGTAAAAAGAGTTTCCAAACTTTGAAAGATAAGCTTGTCTCTGCTCCTACCTTATCTCTATCGGAAGGGGTGGATGGTTTGTTGTATATTGTGATGCCTCAAGAGTTAGTTTGGGGTGTGTTTTGATGCAAAGTGGTAAGATGATAGCATATGCCTCTAGACAACTTAAGGTGCATGAGAAGAATTATCCCACCCGTGATCTTGAATTGGTGATCATTGTATTTGCTTTAAAAATTTGGCGTCACTACTTGTATGGGGTTCATGTTGATGAGATCACCGACCACAAAAGTCTCTAATATGTATTCACACAGAAAGATCTTAAATTGAGACAAAGAAGGTAGTTAGAGCTCCTTAAAGATTATTATATGAGTGTACATCATCACCCCGGCAAAGCTAATCTTGTGATTGATACTCTAAGTAGGGTGTTTACAAGTAGTCTAGCTCATGTTGATGATAGTGGCAAAGAGGTGGCTAACAATGTTCACCGATTGGCTAGATTGAGGGTTAGGTTGGATGAAGTTGATAATGATGGTGTAGTGGTTGTTGATGGTTCTAAATCTTCCTTGATTGAGGAGGTAAAGGCAAAACAAGATCTTGCCCCTGCCTTGCTAGAGTTGAAGGCCATGGTAGGAGATGGTATAATGGAGGTTTTCTCCTAAGGGGGAGATGGTGCCAATAGGTACCAAGGTAGATTGTGTATGCCAAATATGGATGATTTGAAAGAATTGATCTTAAAGAAGGCCCATAATTCATCCTATTCCATTCACCCCAGTTCGACAAAGATGTATAGAGACTTGAGGGAGGTATATTGGTAGGGTGGTATGAAGAGATACATTGCAAAGTTCATATCCCAATGTCACAATTTCCAACAAGTGAAGGCCGAATATCAAAGGCTAGGTGGCCTAGCCCAAGACATAGATATTCCTACTTGGAAGTGGGAAGAGATCGACATGGATTTTGTGGTTGGGTTGCCTAAGACTAGGAAGCATTTTGACTCTATTTGGGTCATTGTGGATAGATGGACAAAGTTATCTCACTTGTTACAGATCAAAACTACTTATGGTCCCAAGATTATGCTAAGTTGTATATACATAAGCTGGTTATATTGTATGGGGTGCCCTTGTCTATGATTTCGGATCGTGGTGCTCAAATCACTTCTCAATTTTGGAGGTCTTTCCAAAGAGGTCTTGATACCAAGGTTAAGCTTAGCATGGCTTTTCATCCTCAAACGCATGGTCAAGCTAAAAGGACTATCTAAACTCTTGAGGATATGCTTAGAGCTTGTGGTTTGGAGTTTAAGGGTATTGGGATGAACATCTTCCACTTATTGAGTTTGCTTACAACAATAGCTACACTCAAACATTGGTATTGGCTTATTTTGAAGCTCTTTATGGTAGGTGTTGTAGATCCCCTGTTGGGTAGTTTGAGGTGAGAGAGATAGCCTTGTTAGGTCCAGATTTGGTAATGGAAGCCTTGGAGAAGGTGAGGTTTATTAGGGAGATATTGAAAATAGCCCAAAGTAGACAAAAGTCATATTCTGGTGTGAGGAGAAGAGATCTTGAGTTTAAGGCTGGTGATTGGGTTTACTTGAAAGTCTCGCCCATGAAGTGTGTGGTTCAATTTGGCAAGAAACGGAAATTAAGACAAAGGTTTATGGGTCCTTATAATGTTTTAAGGAGAGTGGGTAAGTTACTTATGAGTTGGAGTTGCCTATGGAGATGAATATGGTTCATCTGGTCTTCTATGTGTCCATGTTGAGAAAGTGTGTGGGTGACCCAAGTGCTATAGTGCCCATGGATGTTGTGGGTTTTGTAGAAGATATTTGACCTATGAAGAGGTCCTGATGAATATTTTGGATAGACAAGTGAAGAGGTTCAGAAACAAAGATGTAGCTTCCGTCAAGGTCCCTTGGAAGAGCTACCAAGTTCAAACTACCTCATGGGAAGCCGAGGCGGACATGAGAAAGCAATATCCCAATCTCTTCCTCTTTACTCAATCTAAAGGTACTAATTAAGTCTCCTATATGATTTCAAATCTTAAGTTTCAACCCTTATGTCATTTTGCATGCATTCATGTTTATGATGACAAGTTTATGGTGATTTTTGACATTCATGTTGAGATTTTTGAAATGATGTTTAAATGTATTTACTGCATTCATGTCGGGCTGAATTTTCATGATTACTTCTCTTATGTACATTTCTTTGACATTCAGAGATGAATGTTCCCAAGGGGGAGATATTGAAACGCCCCACAAGTGCCCCAAAAATGTGCTACGGAAATACCCATAATCATAATTTCCATATATCTCAAAAACTCATGAGTGATATCAAATATTTGACTTCATATTCTTGATGACGGGGAAAAATTGAGTGGGAGATGGGTATAACCCAGATTTTAGAGAATCATAGCGAAAAATATTTTTTTCAAAATTATCTTATCCATTGTGCATCCACGACCAGACTGCCACGTGGACTGGGCGCGGATTAGTGTAATTTTGTCCTTCATGATGGGTCCACGTTGTGGACTAGATGTGGACTAGTGTTACATTTTCCTCAATTTTTCATTTTGGCCCAAGGGCCTTGGGGTCATTGCCCCATGCCCACTTATGCCTGAAAACACCTATACTTAGCCATTTTTCAACTCTATATCACTCAAAACCCTCTCCAAGACTTAGCGAAATATCTCATTCAAATTCCAAGGATTTCAAGACTAACTTTGGAACACAACAATTCTCTTCAATCCCCAAGATCTCTTCAAGATCAACTCAAGGAAACCCAAGTTTGAGGTATGTGGGTTTCATCCATTGGGTCCTTTCACCCATGGAGCTCAATTCTTCTTTTTATGAAAATTACATGTTTCCAAGTTCTATCATCTATGGATATCTGTTATTATGGATTTTGATTTTAAATTATGTAGGGTTTTATAAAATTTTGATTGATTATGCATATCTATCTACTTCAAACTTATACTATGAATTGGTTTTGTCTATTGAAACTATGCATGTTTTGAGCTATGAAACTATGATCTATCATGAGATTTAATGAAGGATTCAGGATATCTTACATGATAGATTTACTATACATTGGTGGGTTAATTTACATTGAATTTTCTCACATGATTTCACTCTTGAGGGATTTCAAAGTATCTTACATGAGGGTTTTACTATATGTTAGTGGGTTGATTGACATTGAGTTTCGTCATTTTACTTCACTCTTGAATTGCATATTTTTGAACTAGCAATACACACCCACCAAGTGTTTGATAAAATGTCTTGACAAGAATTCTCAAGTTATTGATGAGCTACTACATGGTTTATAAGTAATACTACTTTATGATGATTAAGGGATTGTATGTATGCATCGAATTCATGAAATATATCTATAGTGTTGCAAGCTGACCACACCTTGTTAAGGGATGACATGCCCAATCACCTAGTTGAGGGGGGTGACATGCCTCAACCAACTTGTTCGGGGGTGACATGCCCATACTACCATCTTGAGGGGTAGATATATCAAGCACCTTGTTGGGCGGTGACATGCCTATACTACCATGTTGAGGGATAGATATCTTGACCAACATGTTTGGGGGTGATATTCCCATACTACCATATTAAGGGGGGGATACCTCGACCACCTTTTTGGGGGGTGATATTCCCATACCTCCATGTTGAGGGGTGGATACCACAATCACCTTCCAAGGGGGTGCCATGCCTTGGATTCCAAGTTATGGTTTTCTTGGCCTATGTTGGCTATGGTCTCTTCCTACACATGTAATCTTTATTTTCAAGTTATATGATTTACAAGTATGTTTTACTTCAAGCATTGTTCATGCACGCCATATTGATATTATACTTATCCATTGCATATAATTATGCATTTTGAATATGTTAGCTTATGTCTTATTACATTGCATCCTACATACTTAGTACATTCAAACATACTAATATTCTATGCCAACATGATGTTACTATGTAGGAATCAGAGCACCTCTCGATCATCCTCCACGTAGCTAGTTTTGGCATTTAGGTAGATAAGCTTTGGTTAGTCCTCAAGTTCGGGGATGATGAATATTTTGGATAGACAAGTGAAGAGGTTCAGAAACAAAGATGTAGCTTCCGTCAAGGTCCCTTGGAAGAGCTACCAAGTTCAAACTACCTCAGAACACTTGAAAATATGAGGGTAAGCCTGGAAAGTGTCTTAGCCCCCACGCCAATCTATGTTAGAGGTGTTGTTGGAGTAATTGATGTACTTATGCTATGAGCTTGACTCTTGAGTATTTTATGATTATCAAACACTTCCCTTAGTCCCTTTTCCCTAATTATATATCTTGTGTTGTTATTTATCTTCCTCGACTAAGCATGTGTGATTGATATGCTAATAGGCTTCTTGGTGTTCCTTCAGGTTCCCTATTTACCATGTCACATCAAGGCCCTAGGCTTGGGTCATGAGATATACGAGGGTCTTTTACGACCTGTGGAAACTTCTATGGGCCTTAATTTCCCTTCATATAAACATCCACAAGCCTTATGTTTCTGAGAATCCATCAAATGTGACATTCTACAAGTCATGGAATACTCTATGGCTCGTAAAAAGGTCTCGTAGATCCTTGCATGCAAAATTCAAGACACCAAAATCATCTACAATTCGGTCTATGACTTGAAAGTCCTTCTACGAGTCATTCTTGGCCTCGTAAATACCATTCCAGTAAATGAAAATTATGGACACTTTTTCAATGAGAGCCTTCTACGGCTTATTGTTTTCACTACGGCTCGTAGAGTTTCTTTTGTAGACCCTTCTATAACCAAGTCCAATGTATTTTTGTATTTCATTTCTTGACCTATAGGGCTAACCATGTTGTGTAAATGTATATGTTTCAGGTACTATAGCCCCAAAGCCGAGACATGAGGAGATTCGAGCCATGTAGAAAGGGATCAAAGATGAGACCTCGAGGGGCAAGAAGATCCCCGAGGATAGTGGATCAGTCAAGGAGCTTAGCATCCAACCTAACAAAGACACTTATAGACCATAAACACAAGCTGCCACCAGACTTGGGTAGACCTAGACCTAGGCTATTGTTATTTGTAGTCCCTAGTCTGAAGAGGGAGGCAACAACAATAGCAGCTTTATTCAAATGACTCCGGCCGAAAAGGAGTCAGACTCAGAGTCAGGATCCGGCAATGAGTCAGAGACAAAGTCCTCTACCACATTACTATAGATATCACCATCACCTTTAGATACTCTCCCAATTAGTGGTGTGTTTTGGGTATGCATGACATCTATATCAAAGGCGTATAGAGTAATGAGTGGGCAAAACTAGCCTACTCCATTTATGAGGAGCCTAGAATAATTTCCTTCGAATTAGACAGTGTCCCAGTCTCTAGGACATCATTAGCAGATATGGGCTCTAGTGGCTGACCAAAGCACTAGGGAGGTACTCCCTAAAAATGGTATGAGAGTTCTATAAATCATATGCAGGCACCATTCTCAGCACTTTTTTCCAAGGGGAATAAGCCGCTCGCTCAGCCTAGACTAATGCACAATAGAGTGAGAGGCCTGCAGGTGGACATCTCACAGACCACCATCCACCGCATGTTGTTTGGGCATGAGTTCCTAGCTCCTACATCTACACCAGAGTATAACTATAGAGTGGGTTAGACTAGGGACATGGGTCTGATGAGAGAGTAGAGCCATAGAGCCTTCTTGATGAGATGGGTGGGAGGTTTGATTGCTGAGTAGATCCCGGACCTTGCATGGGTTGCATTTCTTTTGAGGCTAATGTGAAGGTGATCACACCCAAGTTACACCTCTCTTTTGGAGGATAAAGCAGTCATTGTCAAATATAAAACCTAACCAAGGTTAGGCTCGAATATGATAGATAATATGAAGACTCACAATGAATTCACCAATACGCTATTCAAGTAATTAACAATTCAATTCCTCGAAGGGAGGGGGGTTTGCAAAGTTCAACAAGAAAATAAACTAAACTAACTAAAGCAAGAGACAATCAATAATGGAGAGCAACTTGGAAATTGTGTTCTCCATGATTCACCAACTCAATATCCCCGGATAACCCAATTCTCGACCATAGTATAGCATATTGGATAGTAATCTAAGTTCACCAAGCCCTTTGGTCAAAGGTGAGAGGCGAATGTCACTATGTGGCTTGGCCCATCTCCATGTTGTGCAATACTAATCTTTACCTATAGTCCCAGTTAACCTCCCCTTGGTCTAGTTCGATTAATTAGATGATAACACATCATCGAATCTTGTTAATTAATCTCATTTCCTATTCATTACCACCTGGACACTAGGCAAGTTCTAATGTTGGTCACCAGTAGAAAATATGCAAAACAAATAGAATTGATTAATACATGTAAGTACCCATTCCAAGAAATGCAAATTATCCGAGTTTATTTGGTTAGATCTTAATAGTTCCCACAACCCCAAGTTGTGGATTTAGCTACTCATGCTATGGGTAGATGAAAAAATCATGAATTGACAAAACATAATTAATCACTTACCCAATTGAGTTGAAAACAAGAAAATACAAAATATATTAAGAATCACAAGATTTGAAGATACAATGAATCCACAAGTGTATTCTCCTCCAAAATTAAAGTCTCCAGTACAAAACACTAAAAGTAGTTTCTAATGACGACCTAAAAATTACTACTTATACTATTTACAAACAAGTCCTTAAAAATAGAAAAATTGGTAGGTGACTTTCTACGACATATATTTACAGTTAGTAAACTAATTTATTAGTCGTAATTGGGGTCACGTATTCAGGTCTTGAGATCTTGGACTTCACTACTATGAATCCACTTTATGAGTCATAGACTGATTCACGTGTCACGCCCCAAATCCCGTTAAGGCAGACTGGCACCCGTTGCTGATAAAGCTCGGGAGAACCAACTATATCTATACCCTTTCTATATGCAATGTAATGAATTCCTCCTTTAGTATGCCTTTAAAAAGTAAATAGCACTGACAAGTCAAAAGGAAAAGCATATGACTAGGCTGTTGGGGCCACGCTGTTTAAAATATAAAACATGCCCACACTTTAATTTACATAGTCTACAAAGCCTCTAAACAATGACAAGTATCTGATAAGGGTCCGGACAGGCCCCTCCTTGGCTAACTGTACAATACATAACATAAGCTCTAGATATGCAAAGCCCCGAAGCAACCTAGAGCTTGGTAACCACAGCTGGATAACTTGTACTCTTATTGGGGAGATCTAGTAGCACCTGTACCTGCAGCATAAAATGCAGGTCCCCCATAAGGGACGTCAGTACGAGATAAT
>DF369458.1:1010-14829 GCA_000787875.1 Solanum virginianum
TGTATATATATATATATATATATATATATATCAATTAATAAGCAACACTTGGAGCAATACTATTAGTTAGACAACTACCATTTTGCAAGCAGACGCGCACCAACTAGTAACAAAATTGTCAAGAGTGTTGTTTGTCGGGTGTCACTTTCACATCATCAGCACAAATATGGGATCAATTCGCATGATTTGTTAAATCATCAAAACTATATAATAACATAACCGCTAACTTTACCTCTTTCATCGTCACCTTATACCTCTTCCTTATTGTAATATATGTATTTGTATAAATATATTTTGTTTTGTTGAAAAATAGCTCTATCTGTAAGAGAAACACTAATTTTAAAACAATACTTAATTTTGGATAATACTTCCTATATTTTATATTAAGTGAATTGTTGAGTCATTTTACACATATTAAGAAAAAGAAACAAAGACAAAATTCAATCATGTTTTTTCATTTTTACCCTTTTCAAACTCCACACAATCATTTAAGTGAATAATTCACTTATTTTGAAACATCAAAAATTCTCTAACAATTAACTTAATATGAAACATAGGGAGTATAAAAAACACAATGGATTCAATGATAAGCATCAGTACTTTCAGATGCTGACATTATTATTACATAAATATTTCCCATCATATATTAGGGAAACAAAAAGTAAAATTCAATTCTTCTTAATTTTGACTTGTTCCAAAATAGATTTCTGGTGAAGTTGATTACTTTGCTGCATCTCCATGTAATCCTTGTACTTGATTGGAACATAAGCTGGAGGATTGCTTTCACTTTGTACCAATTGGGAAGCAGGGCTCACAATTGCTTCTAGTGATGGTCCATGAGCAACAGCTACTGATATTCTTGGACTTGTGTTGTTCACCACTACCTTGTGTACATTGCTCTTGTACTTTCCATTACTAAAAATCTACCAAGAGTTACAAAGACACATATAATTACCAACACGGTCATAGTTCATGTATCCAATCAATTGAGCTATTAAAATCAGTGGCAAAGCTAGTGGTTCATTTGAACCATCTTCGGCGGCAAAATATTATATATTTATACATGATTAAAATTACTTTTTATGTTTGTAGATGGCAAACCTCCTTCAAGTAGTTAGTATGTTCACTTTTTCAGATTTTAAAATCCCTTAGTAAAAATTCTAACTCTGCCTCTAATTAAAATTCTTCACAAATAAGAAATATAACATGTTGCAACCTACAATAGGTGAATATATATATGACTTGATATGTAGTGTAATTATAAACAAGGACTAAAGTTATATAATAGTACACTTTTAGTGTACAAATAATTCTTTTTATGATCAATATAGTTTAACCTATCACTCTTGCATCAAAGTTAAGAGTACCATTTTGTGAGAATACATATTTTGAAAAAATGATCTGTTACCAACTTATACGCACATATATACAAGGTGGGGACGAATCAAACCTTTTACCAACAAGATGAAAGTTCAGATAATCAATCAACTGAATTACCTCGAGATGGTCGCCAGTATTGACCAAGAGAGAATTAGGGAGTGCATTGACTTGAATCCATTTGCCTTGATGTTGAACTTGTAATCCTCCAACTTGGTTTTGAATTATTAGAGTTAAAAGGCCATGATCTGAATGGGGGGGCATTCCAAGTGCTAGCTCTGGCTGAGGACAACGTGGGTAATAATTCGCGATGAAAATTTGAAATCCTGACTTCATATCGAGAGTTTTTTCCAAATAACATTCTTCAAGTCCTAAACCTTGTGATATTCCTCTAAGTAATTCTTTTGCTACTTGTCGACTCTTCTCACAATACTCCCACATAATATCACTATAACAAAAAAAGAAAAAAATTAACCAACAACACAATCATTTATCAACCGACAACTCGATAAAAATGACTATAATTTTTATATATATATATTTTTTAAATATCTTGAATTATAAATTATTATAACTTATAATACTTTGTATTTAATTTTCAAATAAAAATTTAAAGATTTCATATCCTAGTTCATGATCAAATTTAAATTGTTTGGCTTTTCAAATTCTAGTTGTGTCTCGAGATGAGTAGTTAATTTGTTTAGTATAAAAAGTGTTGACAGATTATTCTTCTGTTAAAATGACTAAAATATCCTTAAAATTTTTATAAGAAATTATAAATTTAAAAGTAATTTTATAAACTAAAGATGGATTTGAGGCGAAGATGAATTTAGAAATTTTTATTTTTAAAAAAGTATTTTGAGAATTTGAAAAAAAAATATTGAGGATAAAGTTGTGAAAAACTTTGAATATCTATCAAACACGTGGATAAGTCAAAAGAATACTCATAAACGTCGAATTTGATTAGTTTATGAGCTTAACCAAATAATCAGATCCTTTCTTTACAGTCAAGTGACTTCCAGCTCCTCTTCTCGTTCTGTCCAATTAATCTATTGGAAAAATTGTTAGATAGAATAAGGTACCTGTATCCTTGGGGTTTGTTTGGAGAGTGAAATTGAGGATGCACAAAAACTTTAAGATAATCCCTCCAAAAGAAAGCTTTTTCCTTAGAGACATTGAAACTTGTTCCACACCTTATAGGGTCCAACACATTCTTCCCTTCAAACTCTTTCTTTTCTTCCTCTCTTAAATTGAAAAATCCTTCAGTACCATTTATTACTTCCTTCATCAAATTTTCTGGTATCCCATGGTTCACCACCTACACCAACACTCACATTATTAGAATTTTCTTGAACCTAGGTATACAATAATATTCTTTCTTTCTTAATCCGTCGAAAAATTCAGTCTAGAAAAGAATGACACGTTTTTACAGTTTAGCATGTAACAATTTATCTCTATTTTGCTTCTGAAATTATTTATAAACAAACAAATATCTAAACTTGTTTTAAACTATTCAAGAATTAATCTTTCCATCATTCTCAAACTCCTTGCCTGATCAAACATTTTTAGTATTGATATCTGATATAGTCACTCAACTAAATTTATCATATCAGAACATCACTTCAATTTTTTTTATGAAGAAAATAAGAATAAAAAAGACTTGCTTAGTCGAGAGACTATATGAGAAATTAACCGAACATCTTTACATAAATTGGGACCAAAGGAATAATAGTCATGTAAAGTTCCATAGTTTCTAACCAAAATCTTTATATTATTTTGAACTACCATAAACAACACAAACAACAATAACTAAAATAAGTGGAGTTCCACAACTGTAAAATGTACATAGATCTTATCATTATCTCATAGAGATAGAGAGACTATTTCTGAAATACTCTTGTCTCAAAAATATCCATGAACAACACAATATAATTATAAAAAACATATTATAGTGTACCATGAAAAATCCCCATTCCTGGCATGCTTTATTGAGATTGTTGATAGCTTGAGACCGTTGATGAGGATCAGTGGAGGTGAGTAGGGAAAAATCAACGGTGGGGATTAAGTTTGAATAATCATGTGGCTCAGAGGGATAGATATCAGAGTTCACATAATTTGAAGGAATTGATTTGAGATTTGGTGATTCAGAAAGTGTTTTCACACTAATACTTGGTTTAATTATTTGTGACATAATTCAATTTTAGCAACAACAAAAAAAATCTTTGTATACTGTGTGTGCAATATGGAGATGATTTATAAGAGAACAATGGAGACAAAATACTTGGTGCTGCATATCAAAAGGTGGATGGACAAAATACATGCATTTGTCCAAAAAAACAAAGTGTAACATCAGGCTTATCTTTCAAATTGGGATGTACGTATTCTCAATTGGACTTTTGTACTTTTTCCAGTTGCAACTATTATGAACCTATCATACAGATAAAATCTTCTTCAAGACTAATTAAGTTTGTAATTAATTGACTGCTCAATTTATACCAATTATTATTATTATTTCTTAAATTTCATACCAAGTTAAATTAGATCGTTTTTTTTAATGGAGAAAGTATATATTTTTTAATTTACTCCATCCACTCAGACTTTTCACTTGTCATGGTAGTTGGGAATTTGGACACTATTCTACCAAATCAAAGAGTTACATTGGTGAGAGACATCAAACAAGTTAAGTTGCCTAAAAATTAGGAATATGTATTTTCTGCTTTGAATAAGGACTATTCTGGATAAACAAGAATCCTCTTCATTTTTTTCCATGACATAAGTTAATTAATTAGCTAAGATTTAATTAAATTATGCTAGAAATATGTATTTAATCAGTTAAATCTAATTTATATCACGTGTTAATCATCAAGATATGAACTTAGAAAAAACGGAGAGAAAGAACAATCCCCTATTATATTAACTTTCACATTCTCAATTTTAATTATATATATAAATAAATAAAAGAATTCATATTTAAAAATTTTCTAAAACTTGATATACTTTATTAAATGCACACGTAAATTATGAGAAGTTCTTATTGTCCCCTCAAACTAGATTTTTTGAAACTACTTATATATCCACCTAATTTATGAGAAGTTTTAATTTGAACAAATTGATTATATGTATAGTAATGTGGGATCTATGTCTCAAATATGTCCAAGTATCTTCACTGTCCCTCATCCCCCTCCACCACCCACACCCCCACCATATATATATATATATATATGAGAATAAATATATGATTGATTTCATAATTTGAAGTTGTGTTTTAAGTTGAAAAAATATTCCTTAGTCTCTTAAACTAGTCTTTTATTTTAGTCTTAAAGAAATAAGACGTTACACTTGTATTGAAGAACAAATTTAAATTGAGAGAGATTAATAATTTGGATTTGTCATAATTTGTATATGTGGACTTTTGTATACTTGTCCAGTTGCAACTATTATGACAGCTACATCTTGTAATTAATTGAGACCAAATAAAAAAATTGACTGTCCAATTTAGATCAAATAAAAATAATTGACCGTCCAATTTAGACCAAATAAAATATTTCCTCCGTCGTAGCTTTTATTTTTAAAATTAAATCATGTAAATTTTAACTTAATATTTAAAGATATATTTTTTATTATATTGATTAAAAAAATTACTGAGAAATAAAAGAAAATTAATTGACTGAAGTTCAAATAAGAATGATTAAACTCCTGTTATATGTGATGAACATTGAATAATCAATAAAAAGCTACCATTGATCTGATGCTTTCTAGAAAAATAATCTATTTGAATGATTAAGAAATGGAGCCTCTAAACTACATATTATAAAGAAGAATACAGGGTCATGACAAAATAGTAACATATTTTCTTGCCATATTAGGAAACCTTTTTTCTATAGTCGCAATTGTTTTCATAGACGCTTATGATACTTTCAATTATGGATGAAAAAATCAGTTTCAACGCTCAAATCTCCGGCAGAGTCTGCCTCGCCACAAAATCGGACGTGCCTCATCTCTACAAACTCATGTACCAAATGGCAAAATATCACAATTATACTAAAGTTTTTAATGCTACTGAAGCTTCCCTTTCTACCAATCTTTTCAACTCCGATAATCCTTGCCCTCCTTTCTATTCGGTTACAACGTTCATTCTTGAAGTCTCACCCGACTCTTTCCCTACAAAAAAGACTAAAAATGACATTTTTGATCCGATTTTGAAAATTATTAATCTTGATTTACCTATATCAAACTCGGAATTAGAACTGTTCAGAACAAACAACAACATACCCCTACCTAATGAAAGTATAGAGACTGTTTCCAATGAAGATAATAACATTTTAGTAGCTGGCTACGTTCTTTTTTACCCTAGCTATTCGGGGTACTTTGAGAAACCTGGTTTCTTTATTGAGAACATGTATGTTAGGAGTGTTATAGAAAGTGTGCATTTGGGAAAATGTTGTTTTCTGCTGTTGCATCCCAGGCAGTTAAAATGGGGTTCACTAAGGTTGATTGGCTTACTGTTGGATGGAATGAAAATGCAATTGATTTCTATCTTGGAATGGGGGCTTATATTATGCAAGATGTCAAACGTTTTAGGCTCTCTGGTGAAGGGCTTAATGCATTTGCTACAAATAAGGATGTTCATAGGTCTTGAGTCATGGATCTATCAAAAATATTTTTTTTTTACCTATCATGTAGGGTTGGCATAAAATATTAAAAATCGAAGTACCGAACCGAATAGAATAAAAAATTTTGGCAATATGATATTTCGATATGGTATTCAGGAATTTTAAAATTACAACATTTGGGTTTGGGACTGGTATGAAACATTAGTATCATGTGGTATTTGATATTTCACGAATAGGGAATTATTTATTTAATGAAGGTCATATATCAATATGTTCATTACTCATTAGTACAAGTCCAAAGAAAAAATAAAAGACTAAACATAAATAATCCAAATATATATATATATTCTAATTGTGTCAATTTGCTTTTCTTGATGTCTCTTACTTGTTAATCTACTATTATATCGTGCCTTCACATAAAAAAATAGAAATAATTGGAGCAATAGTATTAACTTTGTAATACAATCAGGTAAAACTTCAATACAGTATTACCGGATATCGTATTGAACCAAAATTTGATTTAATATCGAATTACCGAACCAAAATTTGATTTAATACCGAATTACCAAACCAAAATTTAAAAATTCATTATTTGATAATTACCGAATCATCAAATTCAAAATTTAAAAATCCTGAACCAAAAACCAAACATTCACCCCTATCTACTTGTTGTATGTTCCTACTCATCTCGAATTGATAAAATAAAAAGAAGTAATAATTAAAATCTACATGGCGACCAAAATATTTGAAACCCTAAACCGAAGGGTAGCAAAACTTTAAAGGTTCATTTTCTATTGCTAGACCAACACACTCTGTTAATGGAGTTTCTAAATCATTTTTCTTATTTACTAGATTTTTAATAGAAATACAGGACCAAAGCAAAATTTATCGGGTTTCTAAAAGTTAGTGAGTTTTGTAGAACTCATTTCGGGCTTCTAACTCCATCCTTGTCTATGACTTATTGATATTTGTGTTGTATATAAGTAAATAAAAGAAAATATGGTTTAGCTAGTAATTTAAATCTTTAGATGAGATAGTCACACACTTAAATAGTATCAGGTACTTTTTTATATAAATACAAATTTATTCAAGTTCCAATACAATTATTGAACATCGAGTAAAAAATTAAAAAAAATTCACAAATCGCAAAGATACCATCACTTTTTAAATGCTAGCAGACAACTTTAATTTCCTCAAATCAAACCAAAGTAAAAATGGCAAATTCAAAGTTTATTGTTATCTTAGAAAGAGTGAGCTTACTTACATTATCGATTTGAAATCCAAATAAAAAAAGAGAATTACAATAGACTGGCACTCAAAATGAAACTTGTCAATTCATAACTATGGCAAGTGGAAGTGTTAAAAGGGGACGAATAGACCTAAAATCATATAGACATACAGGTGATAACTAGCCATTAGTTGGAAAAAAAAAAAGCTACTACCTTTTGGAGGATAGGTTTTAGACTCATATGAGCATTTTATTGTCATTAATTTATTAATTATTTCGTTCATTGTTTGATCAACTTTATGCTCACTCTTTAGTCTTACTACAACAGCAAAAAATCCAATATAAGTCTATAAATGGAATATGAAAAAGGTAGAATATATGTAGATTTTATTCTTATATTTGTGAGGTAAAGATGTTATTTTTAAAAGACACTCGGGTATTCAAGATGGATGCATATTTGAGAGTCGATTCGGCAAAATATAAATTTTGAGATTTGAGGATACGAATCCAAATATGAATATGAGTGCAACGATGAAGTTGTACGTAAAAAACGTGTAAGCATTTAATATAGTCTTTTAAGGTAATCAATTAAGCATTTAATAACAGTTGTCATTTATTAAGACTAAATCTTTTTTTTTATAGTTTTAATTTTAAAAGATCGAATTTATTGCCTTTTATTATACCATGAAAATTTTATATTGCTATTCCTTGAAAAATAAATTCTACTATTATTATTAGTAATAAACTTTTATAATTAGTCATTTATTAAATTTTCTTGTGATAATATTAAGATTTGTAGTCCAAGTCATTAAGAGATTTTTTACACTACCCAATAGTTCAACAAAGTCCACAACACTGATTAGACAAACAATAGGTCCATGATAGTTAAATGTCATTAGAAGTCGTTAGGCCCAAGTTGAAATAATTTGGAAAAAGTACATAAAATAGATATAATTTAAAATTATTTACTTTTAATAGACTTAATCTAAATTATTTACTCTTAATTGACCCATTACCTAAACTATTTACCTTTCTACCCACTTACCCCTTTTTATTTCGCATGCTGATGTCGTGCTGACGTCAGCATAAATACTATAAAATATACTCTGTCGGTATATATATACCATAACGGTATCATATAAAATGAGCTTAGTCCTTTGTGATACTCTAGCGGTATATTGATACCCATTCGGTATATAGAATCTTTTTTTAAGAAATAAATAAAAAAATATTAAACTCTAAAGTAGTAGAAAATATATTTGTTATATACTCTATTGGTATATTTATACCATATCAGTATCATATAGGATTGAGCTTAATCATCTGTGATACCTTGTTGGTATATATATACCTTATTGGTATATCATACAAGCAGTTGCTGACGTCATGCGCGCGTGGATTTTATTATTAGAGGGGGTACAAAATGTAAAGGGGCATATGAATGTAAATAATTTGCTTTAAAGGGGTACAAACTTAGTTTTTCCAAATAATTTTAGTATAGGGGGTACCAAAGTTTGATTTGCTATCGAATTAGCAAAGTACATCAAGAATGAGAAAGACAAAGAACTGATGGAGATGACACTCATTGAACGAAGATGACAAATCATACTTTCATAAACTTTTGAGTGAAGAGAAAGATAGATGCATCTTGCTAGGATTTAGAGCATTCATAGAGGCATCACAATTTTGAGTGTTGTAGGTGTATAAAGGTTGACAAAATTGAGGATGCTTGTAACGATCAACCCGCTAATGAGATTGTCTGATTTGGGCTAAGACTCACATAACTTTAAAAAGGCGTTACTAGTCTATAAGACGTGTTTACTTATATACCCATTACCTTTAGTGTTTTGCCAATGTGGGACTTCTATCTAAAGATGGGTTGTTACATTCACTCCCTCTATAAACTCAGTGTCCTCGCTGAGGTTTGTCACTGCATATGGGATTTGCCTAGACTCAATACTGAGGTTTGCCCGCCTCACTAGGATTCGTTTAAACTCAGTTGAACTTTGTCCCACATTGACAAGGTTGATACAAGGGTAGTTCGATCTGATACTATCTGTAACGACCCAACTCACTAGTGATATTGTTTACGTTAGGCCTAGGCCTACATGACTTTAAAATGCGTCACTAGCTAGTAGGTAAGGCCAGTTTACTTATATATCCAACATCTCATGTGTTTTGTCGATATGAAATTTTTAACTAAAGATGAATTGTTACAATGCTATTTATAGGTGCGTAAAGGAATGACAACTGGGCAGATGCGATCGTGAGGAGCTTTCAAAAGAGAGTAAGCAGGGTATTAGGTATGGAGTGGCTACCTAAATTGTTAAAGTTTATATTTAAGATTAAGAAAATGTTCCAAGAATGGAGGTAGAGTACAATGGTTTTTATTATAAGAACAAGGGTGACATTCAGAATTGCAAAAATAATAGGGGTATCAAGTTGTTAAGCCACACTATGAAAGTTTGGGAGAGGGTGGTGGAAATAAAGGTGAAGATAGGTGTTGTTATTTCCATGAACCAATTAGAATTTATACCAAAATGCTTAATTAACTACAGAAGTTATACATCTGGTAAGAATGTTGGTGGAGTAATACAACAAGAGATTAGAAAGAAAGACTTACACATGGTATTAATCGATTTAGAAAAGGCGCACGATAAAATCTCAAGAAAGGTTCTATGTAGATGCTTAGAGGCTAGAGGTATACCAATAGATTATACTACGGTGATTAAAAACATGTACGTGGAGCCAAGACTACGGTAAGGATTATCAAAGGAGATTCAAAGCACTTCCTAGATTGATGGAGTTGTGTCGGGGATCAATCCTTAATCTATTTTATTTGTCTTGATGATAGATGTAGTGATATGACGAATTGATGAAATGTCATGATATATGTTATTTGTAGATGACATAATATTTATTGACGTAATTCATAATAAAGTTAAACTAAATTAGAAGTTTGAAAATAGACTCCAGAATCTAAAGAGATCAAGTTGAGCAAGATGAAAACAAAATACTTGGCGTTGCAACTATTATGAGTTGGTTGCATATCAAAAGGTGGATGGACAAAATTCATTCATTTGACCCAAAAATGAAGTGTAACATCAGGCTTATCTTCTAGTTCTTTCAAATTTGTCCAAATCTATGTATATAGCAAAAAGTGGGATCTATATCTCAATTGGACTTTTCTACTTTGTTCAGTACTGGCTGCATGACAGCTACAATTGTAAACTAGTTCATTAATTCATACAAATAAAATCTTTTTCAAGACTAATTAAGTCTGTAATTAATTGACTGGTCAATTTATACCAATTATTATTATTATTATTATTATTATTATTATTATTATTATTATTATTTATTTTTATTTTTTTAATTTTATGTCAAATTAAACTAGATCATTATTTTTTAAACCGAAAAAATATATATATTTTTAATTTACCCCATCCATTCAGACTTTTTACTTGTCATGATAGTTGGGAATTTGGACATAACACCATGTACTCCCTCCGTACCATATTATAAGATCACTTCTCATTTTACATGGATATTGAGAAATTATTAATATATTAGTAGACTTTACAATTTTATCATTCATTTATATTAGTGTACATTAAATTAAGTTAGACAAAATCATTAATACTCTAATTAATGGTGGGATAAAATAAAAAAATTAATTCTATTCTATTTTAATAATTACCCTTATAATATGAGACAAATATTTATAAAAAATGTTTTTATAATATAGGACCGAGGGAGTGTATTCTATCAAATCAAAGAGTTACATTGAACAGAGACATCAAACAAGTAGCCTAAAAATTAGGAATAAACAAGAACCCCTTCCATTTTCTCTATCTTCATTTTTTTTTTTTGAAATAAGCTAAATTAATTAGCTAAGATTTAATCAAATTATGCTAGAGATATATATTTGATCAATTAGATCTAACGTATGTCATCTGTCAGTCATCGAAATAGAAACTTAGGGAAAATGGAGAGAAAGAACAATCCCATGTTATATTAATTTTCACATTCTCAATTTTAATAAATAAATAAATAAAAGAATTAATATTTAAAATTCTTTCGGAATGTGACATATTTTATTAGATGCACACTTAAATTATAGAAAATTCTAATTGTCCCCTCAAATATAGATTTTTTTAAAACTATTTATCCACCTAAATTATGAGAAATTTTAATTATCCCCTCAAATTTGTGATTTGAACAGATTGATTATCTGTATAGTAATGTGGGATGTGTCTCAAATATGTCCAAGTATCTTCACTGTTCCCCATCCTCCACACACGTATATATACATATATATAAGATATTTTTATTGAAATCAATCACATATTTTAATATTAGTCAGTTAGAATTTATTTTTTAATAATAAATCAGAATTCTCCTAAAGAATAGGAGAATATATGATTGATTTCATCATTTGAAGTTTCTTGTGTTTGAAATTAGATAAAATATTCCTAGTCTCCTAAAACGATCTTTTATTTTAGTTTTAAAGAAATAAGACGTTATATTATATTGTTCAACAAATTTAAATCGAGAGAAATTAATAATTTGTATGTGGACTTTTGTATACTTGTCTAGTTGCAACTATTATTGACTGCCTGCCCAATTATTACAAATAATTTGTATTTTTGTAATAATTTAACTTTTGTATACTTGTCCAGCTACATCTTGTAATTAACTGACTGTCCAATTTAGACCAAATAAAATAATTGACTACCCAATTTAGACCAAATAAAATAGTTGACTGTCCAATCTGGACCAAATAAAATATTTCCTTCGTCGTAACTTTTATTTTTAAAGTTAAATTATGTTAATTTTAACTTAATATTTTAAGATATATTTTGTTATTATATTGATTAAAAAATTGCTGAGAAATAGAAGGAAATGAATTATTTTAGCAAAAGCAGTGCTATCTTTATAGTAAATGACACAGTGGTGATTTTTTTTCTCGTCACCTCTTGCTGGCATTCTGCAACACTTACAAACTTCAGTCATGACACACAATACAACACTGTCTAATACTTAAACTATTTTATGTTTTAGGCAGCAAAGAACATTTGAACACTTAGCCAATTTATAGGAACGTTTCCCAACCTTTTTATTGATATCTTAAAAAATAAGGTAAAGACCTCATGAAATTGTCTGAGGCATAGAACACACTCTAATACCTTAGACATTTCTCAGCCTCAATATATAAATCTGCACATGGCAATTACAATAAGTTTTTTTATGATATTTAAATATATATATATATATATAATGGTATTTAATCTATACTTGTTTTTTTTCAATTATTTTATACGTTTATATATTAATTTCAAAATTACATTAAAAATATGTAAGATCTAAAGTTATATATATTTAAAATTTAATATTTCTGATTGAAGTTCAAATAAGAATGATTAAGCTTCTGTCATATGTGATGAACATTGAATAATCAATGAAAAGCTACCATTGATGTGATGCTTTCTAGAAAAATAATCTGTGAAAACGACCCTCTAGACTATATCTATCTATCTATCTATCTATCTATCTATCTATCTATCTATATATATATATATATTATAAAGAAGAATAAAGAGCCACAAAATAATAATAACATATTTTCTTTCCATATTAGGAAGCCTTTTCTCTATAGTCGCAACTATTTTAGACACTTACAATAGTTTTCAATTATGGGTGAAAAAAATCAGTTTCAACGATCAAATCTCCGGTAGAGTCCGCCTCGCCACAAAATCGGACGTGCCACATCTCCACAAACTCATGTATCAAATGGCAAAATATAACAATTATACTGAAGTTTTTAATGCCACGGAAGCTTCTATTTCTACCAATCTTTTCAACTCCGATAATCCTTGCCCTCATTTCTACTCAGTTACAACGTTCATTCTTGAAGTCTCACCCAACTCTTTCCCTACAAAAAAGACTAAAAATGACATTTTTGATCCGATTGTGAAAACCATTAACCTTGATTCACCTATATCATACTCAGAATCAGAACTGTTCAGAACGAACAACAACATACTCCTACCTCGTGAAAGTATAGAGACTATTTCTAAAGAAGATAATAACGTCTTCATAGCTGGCTACGTTCTTTTTTACCCTAGCTATTCGGGGTACTTTGAGAAACCTGGTTTCTTCATTGAGAACATGTATGTTAGGGAGTGTTATAGAAAGTGTGGATTTGGGAAAATGTTGTTTTCTGCAGTTGCATCCCAGGCAGTTAAAATGGGGTTCACTAAAGTTGATTGGCTTACTGTTGGATGGAATGAAAATGCAATTGATTTCTATCTTGGAATGGGAGCTTATATTATGCAAGATGTCAAACGTTTTAGGCTTTCTGGTGAAGGGCTTGATGCATTTGCTACAAATGATGAGGATGCTGACAAGTCTTGAGTCTTGGATCTATCGAAAATAATTATCCTGTAGGGTTGGCATAAAATATTAAAATTTGAAGTACTGAATTGAATCGAATAGAAAATTTTGGTAATATGATATTCGATATGGTATTTAGGAATAAAATTATGACATTTGGGTTTGGGACTGGTATGAAACATTAGTATCATGTGGTATTTGATAT
>DF369457.1:0-12255 GCA_000787875.1 Solanum virginianum
TGGTGTGATGCTGTGGTATGGCGCGAGTATGGAGGTCGCCATCATTCCTATTCGATCTGCATCCGTTGGACTCAGCTGAAAGAAAATCCAAAAGAAGATAATTTGTTTGATATTGCACTTGAGTTTGATTCCTATTCTTCTTTGACTATTATATTATGTTATGATTATGCTTTTCGATTTACATATTCGGTACGTCTTTCGTACTGACCCCCTTTCTTCGGGGGCTGTGTTTCATGCCCGCAGGTTCTGACATTTAGGGCAGAGGAATTCCAGGTTAGGACCTTCCTCTGCTGTCTGAAGAGCTCCCTTATTCCGGAGCCACTTATGGTATACTTTGCTAATATTTTGTTACTTCAGACTTCTTTAGGGCAGAGGAATTCCAGCTTAGGACCTTCGTCTGCTGTCTAAACAACTCCCTCATTCCGGAGCCACTTATGGTATACCTTGCTAATATTTTGTTACTTCAGACTTCATTCACTTTGGGTATGACGGGGACCCTATCCCATCTCTTTTGTTAGCTTATTTGTTTAGAGGTTTGTGGACTACTGTGAGTTTGGGCCATGTTTGTCATTTGTACATTATGTCTGTAACTTGGATTTGGAAGTGATGTCTGCCAGTTTGAAAATTTTGATAGCATGCTATGTTTGTTATGCGGCAGGACCGTAGCGGTGACCTTGTCGGCCCGCATATATATATGTATATGTATGTTATATGTCTGTCTGGTTCGCTGAAAATTATCCGCAGCGGCGACCTTGTCGGCCCGCATATACATATGTATATGTGTGTTATCTGTCTTTCTAGTTCGCTAAAGATTTTCTGTTTCAGGTGGCTAGTCAATAAAACAGAGGAAACGCTGCCAAAATTTTTGTAAAATATAAGATGACTATAATCTGAGTTTGGTTTGATAAGATTGTCTGGGTGCCCCTATCGGGTACTAGTCACGGCCCATAGGTTGGGTCGTGACACTAAGTGTTTGAATGAGTATTGGAGAATGTTTAGAATGATATGAGGGTAAAAAATGGCAAAGTATAGGTATTTTCACATTTGGGAACATTTAGGCCCAAGACTTAAAAGTCTTGGACCAAAGTCAAAACTGGACCAAAAATAACACTAGTCACACCAGGGGCTCGAAAAGCGCTCTGGAAAATCAAAATTGCTAATCGTTTGTTCTTAAATCAAAGTTAGACCCATTTTCTATTCAAATTGACCTCTTGAACAAAAAATGAATTCAAATTTTTGATATCGCGCACGAATTTTGAGATACATGGAAATTACAATTTTAGGCACTTTGTACACATTTTTGGCCACTTTTTGGGGTCATTTCAGTGGGCAAGCCTATGGTGTTGGTTATCATGCATGAATCTCATTTGCGAGAGAGAGGTTTCTTGCACAGTCCCTAAACTTTGATTGCTTTTTGAGTGAAATGGAGGGACTTCTTTTCTGTGAGGGTATTTGCATTGCATGATTGGCATATGACTTGTTTAGTGATTGTGAATTGTTGACACTCCTTAGCTATTCATAGTTTGATTTTCAGATGCATCAATGTGCCTTGGTTTGCTTGGTAACTATTCAATCACGTTTTGAAAATGAGAGTTGGGTACTTGAGTTGAAATTGAGAGCAATATATGCCATTAGAATGATTGCTATGTATTACGTATTGACTATCTAGCTCGGGTCATCGCTTGAGGACAAGCAACAATTCTAAGTTGAGGGTGTTGATGTGCTATCAAAATATAACACATTTGATGCCTAAAACAAGGGACTTTGCAAGTTCTTAATGCCACTTTTTATGGGTTTTATGTGTTTTTGTGTTATTTGAGCATAAAATACATGTTGACATGATTTTGGGAGAAAATTACAGATTTTGATGAAGTTCAGGATATACGAGCCATCTTACGAGTCATAGCTTAAGCTAGGGTGTCCTCTAACATTTTTCAGAGAGCAAAAATCAGAAATCTGAGAACTGAAGGTCAGCTATACAAGACCAACCTACGAGTCGTAGGTCTCACTATGACTCATAGATGTGGGTTTCGTGGCAATTCCAGAGAGGTTGAGAATTGGACTAAGAACTACAAGTATGGACCTCGAAAAGGCCTTGCGAGTCGTACACCAAGAAATGGCTCACAGCAATGAATCATAGCAGTCAAGTTCAAAATGCCAAGTGCTGACTACGAAAGCCCAATTACGAATCATAGGTCATCCTACGAGTCATACCTACGAGCCGTATCTGCTGCCAGCTGGATTTTCTATTTTATTTTAAGAGTCTTTTTGTAATTAGTATAAATAGTTTATGATAGAATTTTTGAAAGGAGACACACTTTGCAGATTTGGATAGAGAATATTGTAGAGAGATTTTTAGGGGTTTAATTTAGTTATTTTAGGATTTTTTTCTTGAAGACCCAATTTGGGAATTTGGAATCACTCGTATTCAAACTCCATTAATTCAATCTTGTGGTTTCAACATCAAGATGGTTTCCTTCTTTATAGTTTTTGGGTAATCTCTCACCCATGTTTATTCTATTTATTATTTGTGATTTTGCCCTAGCCATGGGTAGCTAAACACCCACAACATGGGATTGTGGGAACCATGAGGAGTTGACTTGAAATAACCCGAATTGTTTGCATTTCTTTGTTTGGGTATTTGCATGTATTGTCTATTTCCTTTCATTTTGAATGTTGTTTGGTGGTGGCCAACACTAAACCTTACCTAGTGTCATGATCCCGACCAAGGTAGTGATGAATAGAAAAAAGGAAATAGATGACAGGATTCGATTAATGTGTTCTCATCTTATCAATCAAACCTGACCAAGGGGAGGTTGACTGGGATAATAGGTAACAGTTAGTTGGCACACAATTATTGCCGACCAAGCGCCATAGTGAAATTCAACTTTCACCTTTACAAGAGGGCTGGAAGAACCTAAGTTGTTGTCCTTCATGTAATGTCTCAATTAGAGTTATGTTATTCAGGGTAATTGAGTTAACAAATCATGGGAAACACAATTCCCAAAATGTCCCTTAAATTGATTTACTTTTCGCATTAGTAGTGTCTTGTCTTTATTTTTCTCCACTTTGAATTGCAAAATCCCCCCATATGGTAGATTGATACTTGAAGTAATTGTTGGTGAGTCAATATGGTCAACTCCGTATTCCCTATGGATTTGACCCTAGCATCTGGTTAGGTTTATACTTGATAGCGATGTCTTTATTGTTGGAGGTGAACATCAGTAACTATGATATTGGTTGCAGCAACTAGTTATTGCAACAATTATTAATTGCTATAATAACTTCAGTTGTTTCTGTAGCAACTTCAGTGGTTGTTGCAACAACTATTATAATTGCTTGATTTCTACAGATTTTCGTTGATAATTTTAAAAATAAATAAAAACTTCGTTAAAATTTTCAAAATCAAAGTAAAATAGTTCCTAAAAATAAGAACAAACAAAGTAAAAGAAAAGGAGTGCGATAAAAGATCTTGAATGTCAACGGCGACAAACGCAGCAACAAAGATGATAAAGAAGAAAAAGAAGAAGGTGGAGGAAGAGAGAAATAGATAGAGAAGAAGATGGAGGGAGAGAAAAATCTATAGGCGGAAAAGGGCCTAAAATGGCCTCGAACTATTGAAAATGGAACAGAAATGCCCTCTATCCCTTCTATTAGGCCTAGAATGCCCATGTCATCCACCTTTGGGTCAAGAAATGTCCTTCATTAGCTTTTTTGACTCACTTATACCCTTGAAACTAATCATTCTCTTTTTTTTTAATATTTATTATGTCTCATTTTCTTATGGAATAAAACAAATCTCCATCATTTTAGATTTCTTTCTATAATTTATCCAAACCAAAATAATGAATCTCTTTAAGGATCAAAGTAATTCTTTTGAGAAGTGATCAAAGTAATTTATTAAAATAATTAACCAATTTAGGTTTTTTAAAAAATAAAACTTCTTATATATATATATATATATATATATATATATAAATTTAATGAAAAAGTAAGCTTTTAATTTATCCAAAGAGTAAGTTTTTATTTTGTTTAATGTTATAATATTAAAATTTGATTAAATAAAATAAATTAAAGAAAGCAAAATCAATTCTAATAAATCCTTTTGATCATTAAAAGGTTAATTATTTTGTCTAAATAAAATACAACTATGTGCAGGATTTTTAAAAAGTTTCAAAATATGTATTGTTGTAACTTTAAATTTTTTAAGAGAGTTTTTTAAAGATTTTTTCCCATAATTTATTAAATACGAAAAAAATACCTTCTTTATGGCTCTAAATTTTTTCTTTATAAAATACAGTAAAACTACTAGCTTTTTTTTAATCAGATTTTTTGACATATTTTTCAAAATAATATCTTTCTTTATAACCTAAAACAAATTAGGAAAAAAAACTACAATTTTTTTTGTAAAATAAAGAATATAAGAAAATAAAACATAATAAATATTTTGTTTAAAAAAGAGAGAGTTGTTAGTTTTATAGGTATAAGTGAGCTAAAAAGGTGAATGAAGAACGTTTTTGGACCCAAAGGTAGATGACAGAGGCATTTTCGGTCCTATAGGTGGATGAATGACATTTTTGTATCATTTCTAATAGTTCGAGGGCATTTTAGACGCTATAAAGAGAGAGCGAGAAAGTAAGAAAGATTGAAGAAATAATGAAAAATGGAAAATTTCAAAAATATGAAATTTAAAAAGAGATGGAAGACTATTCAAACTTTTTGAATACTCTTCATAGTTTTTAATTACTCTAATCAATTGCACTTTCAGTTTAATTTTATTTGACCAAATAAATATAACCAGTCATAATTTTAGACTTGAATAACAACTTCTCTCTCTTTTTTCTGTAGTAAATGTGCGCGGTATAGATTGAAATTCATTTATGCACCAATAGGAAAACAACGCAGTGAAGAATAAGTGAAGTACACCATAAAACAATGAACATATACATAATTTAATACAACCTACTAAAATATAACTTTTTTCTGAAGTACGAGGATAAATATAAGGAAAAATTACCTAATTAGGTAAACATCTACTATTAAATTAATTAACATAGCTATAATTACAATTAATTATGATTCCTAGCTAATGTATTATCCAGATGGCTATGAATGTCCAAGTCCCATTCTTTCAATCTATATAGATGGCTATGAATGTCCAAGTCCCATTCTTTCAATCTATATTCAACTATAATTTTTCTTTTTCTTACCTTTTTTTCCTTTTATACAAATTAACATGCTCTCTCATCTTACGCCATACTAATATTTCTCCTAAATTTACTCTACCATATTAATTTTTCAAATTTCAAAAATACTCATTCTCCATCCTAACCATCCTTTCCCAATTTCAGAAGTAAAAAAAAACGCTTTGTACCAAGTTAAAATTAACCAAATAAATGGCAATGTCGATTTATCTCATCTTAGAAAAGTGTAACGACCTGACCCAACACTGTGAAGTGTTATCCGCTATTGGGCCTAGTGCATCATGGATTTGTCCCGTTGGACTCATCCCAAAAGGTGCCTCACAGTATATAGATCAGTCTTTTACTTATATACCCAACATCTCTCTTGTGTTTTGCCGATGTGGGACCTCACATCTCAAGATGGGTTGTTACACATGCCCTGTAACACATAATAAAATTATCAAAATAGCTCTAGAGTAGAGACATACGCATAACACTTCTTTCTATCCACCATTTGCAAATTCGAGAACCAAATATGCGATCAACATGAAAAATTGAGTGGAAGAATAGTCTTGATCGATTTTTAGAGCGATCGCATCAAAAGATAATTTTTTGATCCAAAATATAGAAACAGTGTCAGTGCACGACACAGGCGCGATACGCCTTGGTTGCGAACTTGACTTATATTTTTTTAATTTTTTCGATGGAGATTGGAAAACTCGTTCTAAAAATTTCTAGGAAAAAAATATACTAAGGCGCGATGCAGACCTGCTCTTCTAAATTTTAAAATTTTCTTTTTATTTGTGAGGGGCATTCCAGAACAGTCCCTCCTAATCTCAATACACAGCCAAATTAGGTCATTTTGAGCGTAAAAAGGGTCTAAAACCCTATTCATAAGCCATCCTAAGTTCTTGAAAGAGACTAGGGCTTGAAAGAAGAGAAGAAGAGCGTAAGATTGAAGAATTCAAGGAGGATACTTGTAGTTGATTGTTGATAGCTTCACCCCAGGTATGTAACGCTAAACTAAAAATATGAGATTGTTATATGCCTCATTGATGGTCTTAGAAGAGAGTTAAAAGTTCATGAGTTTACCTACATGTTTCTTGAAGGGTTTCCTTCAAAATTTTATTAGTTACATGTATATTCCTATGTTGATTATCATCATAAAATTATCTTTCTTGAACTGAATATTTTTCATGAGATATTACATAACCCTACCTGATAATTTTGAAAGCATGCATGAATGAACTTAGGGATTGAGTCTAGAGCCTTGATTTGAGAATGTCGATTGTGATTGTGATATGAGAATGACGACAAATTGATAGAACTTGACAGTCCCATGAGTCTCCATAAATGAACTCTACTAATTTGCCTATTCCATTATTTCCTAATAATTGATCTAAGCCTTAAGCTACTAATTAAGATGTTGATTAATGAGATGATGAGAGTCTCTATGAGACCGATTGAATGATGAGTGCCTCTAAGAGGCTAATTTGAGATAAGTTGATGGAGGTGATTTGATTGGATTGATTGTCTTATAAGTATTGAGTTTTGGTAGGAGTATCGAGCCCCAAAAGTGTAAGAGTTAATACAACTCGCACTCATCAAACTATATTGCCAAGCGTAGGTGAGGATTAGAACTATCACATTAAGGTTCCCTCTTGATAGAGTCACTAAAACAATAGAGGACTTGTTTGATTTGCTGGTCGTCCCTAGTGGATTCGATTCATTCCCTGCCTGGCAAGTACGAAATGGCTGTGGCAACAACGACGACTTGTTGTATAATCACTAGCCCATAAGTGATTGTTGTCGGATAAGAGAAACTCCTAGAAAGTTCCTACCTTAAGTACTCTGAGTCGAGATGTGATGATATGAGTTGAGTTGAGCTCCTTTGAGATGAGTATGATTTGATTAATGAGGTTTGATTGGTTGATGGATCAGTTGTCTACTCTTTATTCTTGCTTTAGATAGACATTTGAGATGTTGATTGCTGATTATTCTGAGTTGATATTATTCCATATTATTCTACCTATTTTTATTTCATTCAGCTATTTTACATAGCGTACATTCCAGTACTAACACGACTTAGTGTTGCATCATTTTATGATGCAGATACAAGGATTGGTGATTGTCAACAGGTGAATTATTGAGGATCTAAGGAGTCAGTTGATTGGTGAGCCTCCCTTAATTCAAAGGATTCATTACTTTTATTTGATCTTGGTTATAAAGTTAGACTTGATAGCTTATTTTGATTTGAGGTAGCCATGGGTATGTCATTGGCACCAGTTGATAGTAGTAGAGGCTTCGTAGACTAGAGACAGATGATGAGTGTTAAGAATTTTGGAGCTAATTTTTTCTACTAGTCTTTCCTTTGTTATATTATTTTGTGATTAGTTAGATGTGCCTATTTACTTCCTATGTCTTTCGCTAATTGGTAGAGTTTTTTGATTGAATGATTGTGATGCGGCCAAGTGGTTCGCTTTGGGGCATAGCAATAGTCTCTAGGTTCCAAACACGTCTTGTGTACCCTCCCAGGGTGTGATAAACATTGTATCAGAGAATGAGTTAAAGTGATTTAGGAAGTCTATGAAGCTGTTTCTAGTCGAGTCATTATTATTGGTGTAAAGAGCCCCAGATCCATAATTTGGAGGCTATAGGACATTTAGAAATTGTTTCACTTCTTTCATATTCTAAATCATGCTATAAAGTTATGCTCTATGAAAAGTCCTCTTCTAATTTGTGTTTTGCGCATTGTATAGTTGTGATCATGCCTCCCAGGAGAGCAGTCAGAGGTCGAGAACATTCTGCTAGACAAAATGTTAACCCACCTGAGCCTCAAGGACATGAGGAGCCTGCGGAACTAGTTGTCCCTGCTGAGCAGCCCCCAAAAGATGAGGTCTCCAATACTGAACTTCGCCAGGCTATTCAAACCTTCACCCAGGTTGTCATAACACCTGTTATGAGACAAGCATGGGTAGCTAAGATGCGCATGACATATCAAGAGTCCAAGAATTCTTGAGGATGAATCTGCCTGAGTTCACAGGGTTTGCATCCACTAAAGATCCTAAGAACTATGTGGAGGAGCTTCAGAAAGTATTCCAAGTGATGCATGTGGCTAATGATGACAGGGTTGAACTGGCTACTTACCAACTCAAGGGTGTAGCTAGACTTTGGTTCGACCAATGGAAGAAGGGTAGAGGAGAGGATGCCCCCGTGCTGACTTGGGCTATGTTCGCGGAAGCTTTCTTGGGGTGCTTATTCCTAAGAGAATGAAGAAAGGCTAAGGTAAAAGAGTTCTTGAACTTGAAATAGGGCTCTATGAGTATGCAAGAGTATGGGCTGAAGTTTACTCAACTATCTCGATATGCTCCAAACATGGTTGTTGATATGAGGGGGAGGATGGGAATGTGTGTGGATGGGCTGAACAGAGGGCTAAAGAGAGATAGGAGGGGAGCAATGCTTGTGAACAATTTGGATATTGGTAGACTGATGACCTTCATGCAACATGCTAATGAGGAGAGGTAACATAATAGAGAGGAGTTCAGAAGTAAAAAAGCTAAAACATCTAGCCATGAAGTTGGAAAGAAGGGGAATGGTAACAGGTTTCAGACGGGGCTAGCACCATCATTTGCTAGTGTACCAGTACCCTGAATCAGGAATGATATGAGGTCCTAGAATGTTGGAGCCTATGGATCTCAGTCATAAGCTATTGTGGCTCAAGGTTCATGGGGGAAAACCACCATGTGGTACGTGTGGCAAATTACACATAGGTAAATGTCGCGTGGGGGAGTAATGTATGCTACAAGTGTGGCCAAATGGCTCACTATTAGAGAGAGTGTCCAAAATGGGCTGATCGGGCTCAATCTTCTGCACTAGCCCCACTAGCAAAAGGAAACTAGAGAGAATGCTACATTATGCACAAGAAGAGTAACGAACCGTTTGTATGACATTGGTAGTCGTCATGATCAGGAGAACTCCCCAGATGTTGTGATGGGTATGATTCGAGTCTTTTCTCTTGATTGTTGTGTTTTGATGGATCCTAGTGCCACATTATCTTTCGTAACTCCTTATGTGGCTAGTAGATTTGATAGAACCCCTGAGAGTCTTCTTGAACCCTTTGATGTTTCTACTCTAGTGGGTGAGTCAATTCGAGCTGAGAGAGTCTATAAAACTTGTGTAGTGTCCATCCATCATAGGGATACTATCATAGATTTAGTTGAATTAGAGATGACTAATTTTGATGTGATCCTTTGCATTGATTGGCTTCATGCCTGTTATTCTGCTATTGATTCTATAGCTTGAAATGTTAAGTTCCAATTCCTGAATGAATCTGTTCTAGAGTTGAAGGGTGACTCTATTACACATAAGGGAAAGTTTATCTCATATCTTAGAGCTAGAAAGCTAATTTCTAAAGGTTGTATCTATCACCTTGTGTGAGTGAAATCTGATTATGTTAAGTTTCCAACTCTTGAGTCAGTTGTCACGACCCAAGCCTAGGGCCTAGACATGACACGATGAATGGGAAACTCGAAGGAACCCCAAATAAGCCTCTGAACTTGTCATTACACTTCATCGGTTGCAGAAGCATATTAAAGACTTAAAGGTTAAAAATAGGGGCAAAGGAACTAAGGGGAAAGCTTGCATCACATCATAATCGAGAGACGAAGAGTCAAAGCTCATATCATAGATATATAGCATTTCCAATAGACAACTCTACTACATAGATAAGAGTGGGGCTAAGACAAAGCAACCGGGCTCACCCTCATAGTCAAAAATAGAACATAAAGAAGATTTTCTCTATATATAATAAGAGAAACATAGATAAACATCCTTGGAATGGAGGATTCACCAACTAGATTGAGTAGTACTAAACTAGCCATGTGGAGGAGGAGGATAATCAACTTGGGCACCGGGTACTACAAGGTGACATCATGTAGGCACGAGTATACATTAGTACATTTGAATATATTAAGTATGTAGGATGCAATACAACAAGAGATAGATATCATAATCAAGATGCATACAAATAGGCAATAGATATGATATAACATTATGGCATGTACGATTAATGCTTAAGTAAAGTATGCTTAAGTAACTCATGCTTATATAGGATATCATATGTGTAAAATAGACCAAGAAAGATTTCGAAAGTACAAATCACTTGGTTGGTTGATGATGATGCCACCCTATCACCCTGGTGGTGAGGTACAAGCCCTTTACTAGGTTGATGAGTACAAACCCCCATCTAGGTTGATGATGATCCCACCCTATCACCCTGGTGGTGAGGTAAAAACCCCTCACTAGGTTTATGAATACAAACCCCCATCTAGGTTATCAAGGCACTAGCCCCTTGATTGGCTATCAAGGTATTAACCCCTCAGACAAGGTTATTCGGGCTCTTAGTCCCCTCGGATCGAACATGGTCAATGCTTTATATAGAATATATCATATACATAAGTTTATTACATCATCATAGTATCAATCATATCATATCCCATGATTTGGACCTTCAATTCCTCAAGAAACCACATCCGACATTTTATCTAACACTTAGAGGGTATGTAGTACTAGTGTAAAATCATGCAATTCAAGAGTGTTATCATGCTAGGAAATCTAATGTAAAACCATCAATAGATACTTGGTAACACCCTCAAGCAATATATATCAAAACCTTTCATCAAATCTTACAATAGATCAATGATTCATATCCTAAAACCTAGTAAAATAATCACAATTTCATAAACCCCACCATAGTGTGCAGTAAATTTAATAATAGATAAGACCTATGAGTAAATCAACTTTAAATCTTGCAATTTTTAAGAGAAGGAATCTTGGGCATCATGGGTGAAAGGAACCCATGAATGAAACCCACATACCTTAGCTTTGGAGATACTCTTGGTGAAGATTGAAAATGGAGGCTTGAAGCTTGAAGGAAATCCTTATATCTGGAAGAGGTTTTGAGACTTGAATTAAGGAGTGAAAAATATGGCTAAGTGTTTTAGTGAGTATTGGGGAATGTTTAGGATAATATAAGGATGAAATATGGCTAAGTAAAGGTTAATACACGTTTTTGAACACTTAGACCCATGACTTAAAAGTCTTCGACCAAAGTCAAAACTAGCAAACTTTTAACACTAGTGCACGCCCTTGGCGCGTCACTCTAGAGGCACGAAAAGTTCTCTGGAATTTGACATATAGAAAATCAAAATTGCTAATTGTTTGCTCTAAAATCAGGGTTAGACATTCTCCCCCCTAATTTTGATCCCTTGAACAAGAATATGAAGTCAGATTTTTGATATCACATATAGATTTTGAGATACATGGAAATTATGATTTTGGGCACTTTTGAGGCACATTTTTGGGGTCGTTTCATCAATCTCGATTATGAATGAGTTTCCTGAAATGTTTCCTGGCTGATCTGCCTAGAGTCCCTCCTGATAAGGAGATTGACTTTGGGATTGATGTTCTTCCCGATACCCATCCTATCTCAGTTCCACCTTATAGGATGTGGCCTGCTGAGTTGAAAGAGTTGAAAGAACAATTGAAAGATTTGTCAGAGAAGGGCTTCATAAGGCCGAATATTTCTCTTTGAGGTGCCTCTATCCTGTTCATGTGAAAGAAAAATGGGTATCATAGAATGTGTATTGACTATAGGCAACTGAATAAGGTCATGATAAAGAATAAATATCCTCTCCCAAAGATAGATGATTTGTTCGACCAATGTCAGGGTACCTCTTGTTTCTCAAAGACAGACCTCCAATTTGGCTACCATCTGTTGAAAGTAAGAGAGTGTCATATTCCAAAGACAACCTTTAGGACTAGGTATAGCCATTTGGAGTTCTTGGTCATGTCCTTTGGGCTGAAAATATGCTCCTGCAGCTTTTATGGACTTGATGTCACGACCCAACCTATGGGCCACGACTGGTATCCGATAGGGGCACCCAGACAACATGACCAAATCTGATTCCATCCAAATATTCATATTTGGAGAATAGCTCTCACTTGATAACAAAGTCATATAGGTACAAAGTTTGTTAAAAATTCCTTTTATCAATCTGTAAAGTGTTTGACA
>DF369455.1:2382-14832 GCA_000787875.1 Solanum virginianum
CCAGATCTTCAGAGCAAACACCATCGCAGCTAGCTCAAGATCATAAGTTGGGTAATTCTTTTCATGAATCTTGAGCTGTCTGGAGGCATATGCTATATGCTATCACCTTGCCTCAAGATCATGAGTTGGGTAATTCTTTTCATGAATCTTAAGCTGTTTAGAGGCATATGCTATCACCTTGCCTCTTTGTATTAACACACAACCCAGGCCAACTCTGGAAGCATCACAATAAACTACAAAATCATCAACTCCATCTAGTAGGGATAAGACTGGGGCTGTGGTCAGCCTAGTCTTTAACTCTTGAAAGCTCTTCTCACAAGCTTCTGACCATTCGAACTTGGTCTTCTTTTGAGCCAGTTTAGTCAAGAGAGTTGAAATAGAAGAAAACCCCTCTACAAACCGTCTGCAGTACCTTGCCAAGCCTAAGAAACTCCTTATCTCTGTGGGAGTTATGGGCCTTGGCTAATTCTTTACTGCCTCAATCTTTTGGGAATCAACCTGAATACCCTCACCAGACACAATGCGCCCCAGAAATGCCACAGACTTCAACCAAAACTCACAATTAGAAAACTTAGCATATAGTTATTGATCCTTAAGCATCTGAAGGATAACTTTAAGATGGTCTGCATGCTCCTCCTTACTACGAGAGTAGATCAAGATACCATCTATGAATACAATTATGAACATATCTAGGTACAGCCTCAACACCCTATTCATAAGGTCCATGAAAGCTGCTGCTGCATTTGTTAGCCTGAAGGACATGACTAAAAACTCATAATGATCATATCGGGTTCTGAAAGTTGTCTTGGGGATATCTTTCTCTCTAACTTTGAGTTGGTGATACCCAGATCTAAGGTCTATCTTGGAAAAATAGGTAGCACCCTGAAGTTGGTCGAATAGGTCATCACTTCTGGAAACAGGATACTTGTTCTTAATGGAGATCTTATTCAATTGACGGTAATCTATGCACATCCAAAGAGAACCATCCTTCTTATGTACAAAAAGAACTGGAGCACCCCAAGGTGAGATACTTGGTCTAATAAAATCTTTATCTAAAAGATCTTTCAGCTGTAACTTTAACTCTTTTAGCTCCAAAGGAGCCATTCGGTATAGAGGAATAGATATAGGCTGAGTATTTGGAAGAATGTTTATCCCAAAGTCTATCTCCCTATCAGGAGGGACTCTGGAAAGATCCTCAGGAAAAATTTCTGGGAACTCATTCACAACGGGAACAAACTGGAGAGATGGTCCTTCGACATGAGAATTCTGAACTCTTACTAGGTGATATATACACCTATTGAAAATCAACTTTCTAGCTTTGAGATATGAAACAAACTGGCCCTTAGGGAAACCTGAGCTACCCCTCCACTCTAAGACTGGTTCGTTAGAAAACTAAAACTTAACTACTCTGGTTCTGCAATCTACAGAGGCATACCCAGCATAAAGCCAATCCATGCCTAGGATGACATCAAACTCTATCATATCTAACTCCACCAGATCAACTACAATAGTCTTATGATAAATAGAGATTGGACAACTCCTATAAATTTTTTGGGCTAAAATAGACTCTCCAGTAGGAGTAGAAATACTAAAAGGCTCAACAAGACATTCTGGATTAATTCCAAACTTCACAGCTACATATGGGATTACAAAAGACAATGTGGCTCTTAGATCTAATAATGCATAGACATCATGAGTAAAGATTTTGAGCATACCCATAACTACATCTAGTGAGTTCTCCTTCTCCTGTCTGGTGCCCATGGAATACAAGCGGTTTATGCGCCCGCTTTTCCCCGCTGTAGTACCCCTGTGAGGTGGCTTACCCTGTGGTGCCGAAGAGACTATCTGTGACCTGGCATCTCTCATATTCTGCTTCCTCACAGGATAACCTTCAAGAAATGCCCCACCTGACCACATTTGAAACAACCATTTGTGCCCAGAAGGTACTCTCCGGGATAAGATTTACCACGCTTACTACAAATAGGATAACAGTTTGGTCCTTGAGCTACACTACCCTATCACTGACTGGATGGAAACCTGCGTTGCTGCAATCGCTGCATATTACAGACCCTTGATGCAAGTGCATTGGTGGATAAAGTGCTGGTTTGGCTGTCTTAGGCTGAAAAGATGAGTGACCTCTACCTCCAATCCCGCCCTTACCTAACTCCTGGCCTGATATCTTGGCCCTCTTACTCTTGAAATCCTACCTATCCTGCATCTTCTCCTCCTCCACTTGCTGCATATACATCATCAACCGAGCTATATCCATATCTCCAATAACATCGCTTCCACATCACCTGAAATACCTTCTGAAGATCCTCGATGAAGTTCTTAGAATCCTCCTTCATATTAGACCCCCGTAAACTCTGGTGGGTTCATTCTAAAAAACTTTCCAACTCTGGCAGTATTCGCCTCCTCATTCCTACCATCTCCCCGGCTACCTCCCTGAATAGTGACCGCCTGAAACCAAGTCTGGATGGCCTGGCAAAGCTCAGTATTAGAAATGTCTGCCTGCTGTGGCTTCTCCATAGGCACAACTGGGCCTTTAGGTTCCTCAGGAATTCTGCCAGGCTAGTTTGCATTCCTTCTGGCTGGGCGTCCTCTACCCCTGACTAGTTCATTAGCTCTACAGGGAGCATGATCTGAAAAACACAACGTGAATGCACGAGTTAGAAAGGGACTTCACAGAGATATACTCTGAAGTACGAGATAAAGAATGACAAATAATGATGACACTTCCTAATGTCCGGTAGCCTCCCTATTATAGATGTGACACGCTTCACACCCATAACATAAACTCTACTAGATATGATTCCATAGGACTCTTGAACTCTGTGCTCTGATACCAAGACGCCCCGAGCCTACACCCTGGACGTGGCCGACACTCGAAAACCATTTCTGATCTCAAGCGAACAACTTAGCTAGTGGAAGACTTAATAACAGTGGAAAGGCTAAAGAAATAATAAGATAGTTCATAACTGTCTGCATAACTGAATGAAAAGGCTTTTAAGTAATATCTGAACAACTGAAAACTGAAATATTAAACATGTGGCCTATGGAACCTCTACTAAGCTGTCTGAAAAGGGCTACTGAGACAGACCCCAAGTAGCCAGAAATAAAAGTAAAGACTGAAAGGAAATAATATAAATCATGAGCCTTTGATTGAGAAGAGGCCTCACCACTAGTCTGAAGGCTCTCAAGTTCTCAACGGAGCGGCTGCTGAGGAAGTCGGTCACCTGCGTCTGCATCATAAAATGATGCAGGTTCCAAGGATGTCAGTACGTGGTATGTATGACATGTAAGATGACTAAAACATTTAAACAGTACATTATAAATGCTTCTCAAAACATAATCATGAATCATAGTTAATAAGCAATAATCATCCAGGCTAGTATGTTGAAAATAACATGCTAAAAATAATATGCTGAAAATAGTAAGTAAAACATAATTTTCTTAGGTTGGGGAGTTTGTCTAACTAACAACCACCACCACCACTATGAGTTTTATGGTGATACAACGTCTTGCCCATGCTGTCAGAGCTGTCCCGTACTTTGTCGGAGTAGGGGACAAAGTGCTAGGGGAGTGGATTTATCCCAAGTCTCGGTCATCTCAGTGGCTAAAGAGGAAGGTACTATAGTACAATCCTATCCTATGCTTGCTACATAGTTTATGAGTGTGAGTAATTTATTCTACTCTCACCCATATCGGTGCTCAATACTACTCCCCAAATGTCTTTACTTAGCTCATACATAAAGAAATATAACTTCTTGAAATCTAGTTTCTCGGGAACTTAGCCCAACTTCCATATACTTTTTCAAGAACATAATTTCAATCCAAACTTGAAACTTTTAGGATGAAAACTAGGTTATACTTTTCTAAAATATTCTAAAGTAATAATTTTAGAGTGACCTTATATACCTTGGAATGAGTTCTTGAGGAATTGGAAGAATTATCTTGAACGCCCTAATTGTTCTTGAATCTCTACGCTTGAAGTTCTGGGAAGGGTTTCTTGTTTTTAACGTAAGAATGTGAAGAGAAATATGTTTTTGGAATTAAACTAAACTTAAAATGTCTAATTTAGGATTATGAGGTGTGAAAAAAGTCAGAATAGAGTAAGAATAAGTTTTAGAAATTAATTAAGGCTTAAAAATGGATTAATTTAGGATATGAGGTATGAGAAAAGTTGGAATTGCCCCTCTCCATTAAAAGAACAAAACTGCCCCTAAAATACTCTAGTGTGTGACACGCACTAGTGTTATTTCTCTATTTTTTTTTGAAAATTTCAGCTTTTCATCAAATTGGAAAAAATCACAAGTATGGTTCCGCGTTCTGTCCGCGTCGTGGAGCGGACGCGAAAACCTCACTGTTTCTGAAATTTTTGGGGAAAAATAATTCGCGTTTTTTCGAGTTTTTGTCGAGTCAAGACCATTTTTCGACTCAATTTTTTGCACTGATTGCAAATTTGGTCTCGGATTTGTAAACGGAGCATGGGAAGACACATTACGCGTAAGGTTCATTCTAGGGATATTTTCATCATTTCACGAGGGTGTTACACGGTTGTACTTGTATTTATATTCAGTAAAACATATGTATTTATATTTATATTCATAAAATCACCTGGAAGCGTATTTATAATTGAGTTTGTATTTAAAATGTATCAGTTGTATTTGTATTTATATTCCGCATAATAAGTGTATTTATATTTATGATCATAAAATCACCTGGGAGTGTATTTGTAATTGAGTTAGTATTTTAATTGTATCAATTGTATTTGTATTTATATTCAACATAGCATATGTATTTATATTTATGTTCATAAAATCACCTGGAAGTGTATTTGTATTTAAGTTCTATATTGTATATAAATGAGTTTGTATTGATTATAAGATAGTGCATTTCTTTGTTTTTTTTTGGGGGGAGGGGATTCTAATAAGGTGCATGTATGTATTTGTATTAAATATATTAGAGAGGAAAGTTATCTGAGATTTTAAAAGATTGAAAATCAGTGAGTCAATTTTAAATTTAAAACTGCCATGAAACACCCAATTTTTTTTTTGGAATAATCACAATACATAACACTATAAAATGGTAAATCATGAACAACTTACGTAATTCAGTATTTTTTTAGTTGAAGAAGATAAAAAAAAACACATGCTCAATTTTGACCTCTTTTTTTTCTCGAATGAGAAATTTCATTCAAATTTTTGATAGAACTTATATTTTGAATTTTAATTTTTTTTTTAAAAAAACACTTCAGTTTCAAATAGGACTCCATTTTGCATCTACCTGATTTTAAGGAGTTAATTGTGATAATTATCATAAAAGAAAAGCAGTAATTTCATATTTAACTGCCTTAATTATTCAATTTGTATTTTTATGCATATTAACAAAAAAATACAATAATACATTTTGATAGCAAACTAAAATATAGCTATTATTAGTAATTATTGAAACTATACCCAAGGAGCAATAAATCAGAGTTATAGTTTGCTTTTTCTGAAATTTGCTCTTCCTTTATTATGAACTTTCATTTCATACCTCCTCAACTTTTTGTAGGCAATTTCCTTTTTAAATGACAAATTTGAGATTCCAACCTATTGCTTTAGTAGACTTATAGCCTGAGTCGGTTCTGCTTAAGGCTAAAACATATATTTTACTGGGGTAATAATTGGGCGGGTTGGATCAAATTTGAACGATTTATAATGGGTCAACACACTAAATAAGTCAAGACCCAACCCAACCCAAATTTGCTTAGGTCAAAACGGGTTGAGTAACGGATTATAGAGCAGGTCAAAACCCAACTCGACCCAATTTTTACTAAGTTTTACCTATTTTGTTTGTTCTTTTTCAATATTTTAGGGCTTAATCAAATTATATTTTTCTTTATTATCGCTCTATAAAACATATCAAATTGAAAAAAAAAGTGTTTTGAAAATATTTTAACAAGATCTCTCTCGAATTAATTCGGGTTGCATATCAACCCAATTTTAAATGGGTTGAAATGAGTTGGGTTGAGATGGGTTGAGCTAATTTACCCGCCAAAATTTCAATAGGTTGAATCGAGTTAGACGAATTGAGCTTAATTTTGCCACCCCTAAATTTTACATTGCGTTATTGTTCGGTTAATCCACCTTTTATAAATTTTCTTTTCTTGATCATAATATAATTTGTTGATATTTAAGTTTTCTGCATTATAATCCTAGAATAAATTTGGCATTTGTCTAGCTTTGCGGATTCGACAAAGGAATCGAGTGTCATTTTTATACAATGCTAACTTAAGAATTTAATTAATCTATTTATCTATACTATGCTCTAGTGATAAAAAGTATGAACACCCTTTAAAATGTTGTTTGAACTTTTTGTCCTTCATTAAAATATAAGGAGTAAATTTATATTCATGTCAAAGCAACACATTTATACATTGATGAGTTTAGAGGTAATAATATTCTCTTTCATAATATTATATTATCTCGTTATTTATATACATGGTGGTGATGATTTATATACATTTTTAATATATGTGTTTATCTAAAAATTGGAGGAACTTTCAGAATATGACTCTACAACCCCTATCCAAAAGAATTATAAATTAATATTCAAAGTGAATATTATATTATAATAGAAAATATAAACATATTAACTATAATTCATATCAAGGTAGATAGGATATGAACATGAATTTAAAACTTAATGATAAACTAAGATATTCTTTTCCTTGAACATAAGAAGAATATAGAATTATCAACATAGATTGTGGTGCAGTGGCGACCCTTCTCCATTCTTAATCAGAAGTCTCGAGTTCGAGCCTTGAATATGGAGAAAATCATTTTGGGAGTTCTACCTCTAAATGGGTCCTATAATGTACGATTCAAGTTTAGTCGAAGCTCTAATGCGGATACCAAACACTAGATAAGAAAAAAAAAGGCATATATAGAATCAAAAGTACATTCAAATATTTTGTCTATTGTTACTGTCAAATAAAATAAATTGATTTGCATCGTGTGATAGGAATAGAAAAATGACATATTTATAAATTTGAATATATGAGATAATAATATTTACATAATTATTTATAGTTGTGTGATATAAGTTACCATATAATAATTTATTTATTTTTATAAAATTTTTTATTTATCAACGTGGTATGCACGTGCAACGCACGTGCAAAACACGTACATTAAGCTAATTTAATGAATATATGTTATAATTCGTCTTAATTATTTTTAATATTTAAAAATATACGCAATAATTCAACTTACGGGGTTTATTATCACATTTGAAATGTGAAGGAGATATTATTTTCCAAATAAAAAATATTAAAGGAGTAAAATGAGTTTTACTCTTATTTCCCAAATTAATAGTAGAAACAAAAAATAGATAAAAATAATTTTTCTTAGTTAATGCATATAACCTTTTCGAAATATAGTCCTTTACATTGAATCTCTTCCCTTTCGAAAGTGATTCTTATATAAAGAAAATAGAAAAATAGTGCACTGTCATAATAAAAAATTTCCTACTTTAGCAGAATTATATTCCTTATATATTATATTACTATTTTAATAAATAAAAATATAAACAATTATATATATTTTTAAATGGATTATACCATCTTATCAGTATATATAAGTTAAACTCGAGAATGGTATAAATCAACAATCAAAAGGAGGGGAATGGCATCATCTTCTTTCTCTTTATGTTCATCACTAATTTTATGCATTATATGCGCTTTTCTCACTATTCAAAGTACAAGTAACCCTTTAATCGATCTGTGCACCAAATCCAAATATTTTTACTTTTGTTTGTCTGTCTTGAAAGACCATTCCCATCAAAATCTTCGCGTTTTAACGCAATTAACCATCAATTTAGCAACATCAAATGCCTTCGCGACTAAATCAAAGATCAACTTGCTTCAAAACCAAATGAAGAATCCAAATGTAGAAGCGATATATAAGTTGTGCGCAAATGATTATAATCGGATCGTTGTTATTTTAGGTAACGCACAACAATATTTTAATATGGACCAATGGAAAAACTTAATTACAGCAACAAATAATGTTATTGAAGATGCATTTAATTGTGAAACAACATTTCATAAAAGGAAGCCTGGATATGTTTCTAATATTACAAAGGAGAATGAAGATCTTCAGAAACTTGGTGACATTATTGTTACTGCTGCGGATCTTTTTTTAATTTGATTCGCGAATAAGTTACGTTGAAACTGTTGTAATATTAATATTAATAATATTCGTATTATTTTATTAATATCTTCTCTTGTCAAATTTATATAATATTTTTTCGATTTCGAGAGTTAAAACGTAAAATTAAAGAAGAGGTATGAAATTAATTAAAAGAGTACATGTTAATGCAAAATATAAAGGGAGTTCAAAAATATTAAAGGGGTAAAGTGAGTTTTACTTTTATTTTCCAAGTTAATAATTGAAATTTGTAATAAAGAAAATTATTTCCCTTGTTAATGCAAGCAATCTATATAAAGTTCTTTTTCTCTATCATCATAAATTTACCTGTATATAATGTCACTGACTTATTAACTATGGATAATTATCGATAAATACTTCTTAAATGACAAGATTGTTTAATTTTTTTTATAAAGTTAAACTTATTGGAGAATATTATTATATATATACATACATAAACCAACCATCAAAAGGGGAAAATGGCACCATCTTCATTTTCATGTTCATCAATAATTTTATGTATTACATGTGCTTTTCTGGCGATTCAAAGTACAAGTAACCCTTTAGCCGATGTATGTGCCAAATCCAAAAACATAACCTTTTGTTTCACAGTCTTGAATGATTATTGTGATCAAAATCTTCACGATTTAACAGAATCAGTCATTCATTTAGTGGGAAAAAATGCCTTTGCTATTGGAGCTAAGTTCGATTCCCTCCTCAAGCAAACGGACGATCAAAATTTAGAGGCGATATACATCTTGTGCTTAACTTATTACAATGAGGCCCTTAGAAATTTGGATCTTGCTGATATATATTTGCATACTGGTCAATTTAAGAATTTAACTAGTGTAGCAAATATTATTGAGCAAGATGCTTTTAAATGTCAAAGGGCATTTGTATTATTTTCTGGATATAATATTCCTATGACTAAGGAAAATAGTGATTTTCAGATATATGGTAGTATTGTTGTTGCTGCTGCAAATCTTTGTTTAGCTACACCTCCCTAAGTTTAGAAACAAGAATTATGTTTAGATTATTGTAATAGAGAAATTAATTAATTAAAAAATATATTTTTTTTTTGTGCACACATAGTTTATTGGTTTATTATTGATAGTCATTTATTTTCATAAAAAGGAAAATAATACTAAATGCTTTATTGTTATAAATAAAGTTGAAATAGAATCTCCAAATTAACTAGTAATATGTCCATTTTTACTAACTATTTTGAAAATTTAATACATTATACAATTGTTAACCAAAATTATTACATTGGAAAAAATCATTGAATTGAAAGACCAAAGCAGAAATATTAATGGAGGAGGAGGAAGAGAAGCTAAATATAATTAAGTTAAAAATCATTTGCACCCCTTAACTTTGCTTTAAAAATTAAAGTCCCCTTCAATTTAATAATCAAATGCCTCTCTTTTTCCTGAATAATTTTTAATATGTCAATTATACCTTTTAATTATCAATTTTTTTTTTAAAAAAAATTATATAACCAAAAATATTCTGACAAAAACTTTTTCCTCTTTCTCTCTCGGCGCACGTTAGTGCTAACGTGCACCTAGATCGAGATGGAGAGGGGACGACCACGGAAAGCATCGCAACAACAGGAAGATGTGATTAAGCAAGGAATCGAGATATGCTCAGCTGGGAGCTCAGTGCAAAGAATCGAAACCAGCTGGAAAACGCCTCAATCCTTGGATATCGGAGGAGGAACAGATGAAAATCAATGGCCAGAACCGGGAGGTAAGTCGATACTGGAGACCAAAATAGAAATCAGTGAGGACAAGAGGAAAGGGAAACAAGTGAACGATGAAGGGGAGGAACAGAAAGAGGTAGTACAGGAAAAGCCATGGGCAAAACTGTTTGCTACCAACAAATTAGCTACAAAAGGTATGAACCTATCTTACATTGCTCCGGTAGTAGTAGAAGGAGAGAAAATTGTTAGATATTACCTGAGGATACAGAGGAAGAGGATGAAAAATGGAAACCCTCGTTGGCCATGTATGTGGTAGGAACAAAGCCAATCCTGGATACTATTCATAGATTCATTAACAATCAAGTTGAGTTTACAAGGAAACCTGTAATCTTATATCATGGAGATGAGTATTTTATGATAAGATTTGCTAATAAGGAGGATAAAGATAAAATCTTATGCTCAGGACCATACCGTCTCATGAGAAGGCCTATGATCATGAAGCCATGGACCTCGGATTTCAATTTCAAGAAGGAAATTCTTACCACAATCCCCTTTGGGTGAAGCTACCAAACCTTCTTTTAAATTGTTGGAATGTTGTGGTGTTGAGCAAAATTGAAAGCAGATTATGCCAACCTTTGTATGCAGATGAGTGTACAACACAAACTAGTAGAATCACTTTTGCAAGAATTCTAGTAGAGATGGATGTTACTAAAGAACTATCAAAGGAAGTGAAGATATAAGATGCAAGAGGGAAGATATTTGAACAAATAGTGGTCTATGAATGGAAGCCTCTCTTCTGTAAAAAACGTCTTCAGGTAGGGCATATTTGTGGAGATAAACTACAAGAACCAGCACCAAAGAAACTGAAAATTGGCATAAGGAATGAATGGAAGGCAACCACAAATAAACAAGTTGTGGAAGGGAAGGAGAAAGCAAGAGTAGATGATGTAAATGAAGTTGGAAACCAACAAATAGAACAACAAACTAATGAATGACAACTGGTCAAGAATAAGCCAGCAAGAAAGAACCAACAACAACTAACAACCCCATCGAGTGTTTGCAGTAATAAGTATGAGGCTGGTGAGATAATGTCACGATCCAACCCCGTGGGCCATAACTAGTGCCCGGATTGAGCACCCAAACACAATCACGAAGCCGAGTTGCAAACAGATGACTTATACCGACACAACTACCAAACACTACCTCAGATTCTATCAAACACATCCTCAAATATAAAAAAAGCTGACAAGGCTATGTTTCAAGTTTATAATTTAAAAAAAATTTGGCAGAGTTTTCTTTGTTTTACGGACTATCCAAAATAACCCTGCACTCAGAAAATACTAAAAAAGGCCACACAGGACCAACAAAATAACATATATACATATGCGGACCAACAAGGCTACCATTGTGGGTGAAACCGCCTAACACATACATCATACAAGTCTAATCGAACGGACTGGGCACAACCCATACACATGTATCCACAGACCTCTAAATAAACTGACAGAATCATAGGATGGGATAGGGCCTGTCGTACCCCTGAACAAATATATACAATGCAACAAACGAATATATATACCAAAAGTAGGCTCCGAAAATAGGGGGAGCACTCCATATAGCAGAAAGGTGTCCTAAACTGGTGGATCACCAAACTGTGAGTCGGTACCTGCGGGCATGAAACGCAGGCCCTGAAGAAGGGGGGTCAATACGAAATATGTACTGAGTATGCAAAGCAGAAGACACAGAACATAAATCTAAGTAATAATCGAAACAGAAGTATGGAAGGTAAATACAGATCCAAAAATGTTAAAATATTTACTTTCAAAATACAAATCATGTATAGGGCACAGAAAATATGGTCACCCGCCTGTCGATGGCGCCATAATACATCATAACACCAGAAAGTTTCAAATCTCCGAATCTCCATCACATATCACAACACAGCATAACGCCAAACACAACATAATACCAGAGTATATCATAATGCGCACGACAACCAACCGACTCGGGAACCGATGAACGATATCATAGTAGTCGGCATGAGCGGAGTAGTGAGTGATCATATGTATAAAATCATTGTCATAAATCCAAAAGATAAGTAAAATAGTCATATTTGAAATTGAAAGAATAATTATTACATATTCTTTCAAAAGTTATCGAAATTTCATAAAAGGTATCGCGGGATCCATGGACGGGTGGAGACTCGAGCTGGCCCAGCTTATGAAGAACATACTCATCCAAGATCATACAAGCTTCTACGAGAATTTCAAAGCAATTCGAGCTTTTCTGTAAAAGTTATGGGCGTTTGTAGTTTTAGAATCGTTAAAGAATAAGTTCTTTTAAAACTAATCAGCTTTCATGTACTCTTTGCAAGCTATGAATTCCAAGGACATAAGGATCAATGTTATGACATATTAACACAAGAATACCAAGGATCAAATGCGGACTATAAACATGCTCGGATTGCGAGAATAGAGTTTCCTCGGGGCTCGTATCATATCTTATTTTAACTAAGGCATGCTGAAAAGGAAGGTTGTTTTACATACCTCAAAC
>DF369452.1:0-12999 GCA_000787875.1 Solanum virginianum
TCACACCAACTTGGCTAGCTTTAATCAATAACTATAACTAGCTTTAACAGTTACTATGTCTTTTTTTGAGTGTCATGTAATGATTTCATTATTATTCGTTAGGTCTAATTTTTATTTATATATTATTTTAAATATTATTATTATGAGTTGCTTGAGTAGAAAATTTTAAGAAAATAATTACTTTATGTTTATAAAATAAATATAAAATCTGCACATATTTTAATTTCTTCGAATTCCACCTAGAAAAATAAAAATATATTGGGTACTATATATGTTTTTTTGTGACTTTGGGATAACCACCTCAAAATTGAGTGTGTGCAATGAGGCATTTTGGGCGCACAAATTACATTAGAATTCGTTGAGACTGTTAGGCCTAACTTTTTGGAAAGCGGACACGCACAAACAATCCATCTATAATATTTTCTTGAAATGATATTTAAATGATCACACAGAATTAAGTAATTATATTGTGTACAGTATTATTACATTGATTTAGCTATTATATGTACCATCGAAAGTAATCATTTTTCCATTTTAATCTATATGACATCATTTCTTTATTAATTCATTCAAGAAAGAATGAAATATTTCATATATAGTTGAAAGTTATTCAATTTTAAATTTCAATTTCACCCATAATGAAAAAGTTTTTTTTAATCTTATACACATATATACATTATGATATATAGAAAATTATATCACATAAATTATATATATATAATAATAATAATAATAACAACAACATGAAAGGCATGTTCAACAAAAATGTTAGTATCATTAATGTTAATATTAAAGAAAAGTAAACGTGAGACTATAACCTTATCCAACAATGAATATTACTTTAATTTACGAATTAGAATATTAACAAAATTATGTTTAAAAAAATTTAAAAATAATATAAAAAATTGCATGGGATTACATCAGGAAGTAAAGGTTGGGGATGAATAAAAAATAAAAAATAATTTTAGAAATATTACAATATGAAATTAAAAAAATAAAGTAGATTATGAAAAATAAATCAAAAAAAAAGAAAGAAAATATTTCTAAAAAGTTTCATGTAATTATATGATGTAATTATATGAATTTTTTACCCTCTCTAGGAAATTGAGGAGTGTAATTATACCCTTTCAAGTGCACTTAATTCATGTCTTGTCAAGTAATTACTTGGCCTACCAAATAAGTCAAAGAGTGTAATTACACTCAATTACGTTTATAGCTTTCCAAACAAGTCTTTAATATAGATGTGTGAATTCATACACGAAGTATTATATAATGCAATGATGATTGTGTGCACCTCCTCTAAGTGAAGCGAGAAATTTAAGTCTTATATCTATCCTTTTTTTCCCTCTCTAGAGTGGTCATTGGTAACATTTTTGTTTTAATTAAAATTTTTTTTTCTTAAGGGACAAATAGGAAAGTTATCCTAGTAATTGAATTTGGTGTAATTGAATGTAATTGCACATGCTAACATGTTTGATTGACCATGTAATTACTTGATAAACATGTAATTGGATGAATTGACATGGAATAATTAAACTCTCCAATTCTCGGGAGGTGCCTCTCAGTTGCTGGTAATTACATAATGTAATTACAAGCTGGTTACTTTTTGTTTCTTTCCTTTATTTATATTTATTATTTTTAAAAATATAGATTTTTATTTTATATTACTTATATTTCATGTTCTTCTCATCTCAATCTTAATTTCATGTGGTTCCATATAAATTTTTTTATTATCTAATTTTAAATTTTTTTATGTTTATTTTTTCATTAGCATAATTTTGTTAGTATTCTAATTTTCAAATTAAAGTAGAATACTTTGTTGAATAAGGCTATAGATTTACATTTTTCTTTTGTTTTAAATCATATTTGTGTATGTCGTGTTGAAATTCGACATAAAAGTATTATGTTAAATTTTTTATTTTTTTAAATTAAGCACTTATGTTTTCTTTAGTAATATTGATTTGATATTTCAAGTAATTTATTTTTTAATTAGACTCGATGGATTATTTTTTTTTATCAAATGTTTCAATAGTTTTAGGATATTATATTTATATTATTACTAGTAATATTTTTATCAAACATATATTTCATGATGTTTATAAAAAAAATCATGTACTTTTAGTTTTTATAATTAATTTAATTAAAATATATTAATTTAAAAAATATGAATTAATTATTTTTTTAAATAATATTGTCAAGAGCATAAGTTTATCAATTAATATATTTTTAAAAGACAATATTGTTCAAACTCAAGTTCAAATTTTAAAATTTTATTTTTAAACATATTGTAAGTTTTAAATGAATCTATCGTGAAATGTTAATTAAGAAGCAGTGCCTTTTTATAATTATGAAAAGTCTTTTAGAGCAATAAAAAAAGTCCTTTTGCCTTTTCGTTAGATTTTTTCAATTTGAACTTCAATAATGATGTCATTTACCATGAAAAGACTCTAACCTTTCTCTAAAGAGTTGAGGTGTTTGATAAATCTTCTAGAAAAAAACGAGTATTTTTGAGTATTAATATAAATTGATCTTTTAAAAGATAAAAATATTATTCTTTTTCTATAATTATATTTGAAACTTTGATCAAGCACAAATAAATATTATATGATACTATATAAGCATTTTCTAAATTAATTAGCTAAACTGCCGTTAGCCAAAAAAATTCTTTTTCGAAAAACACTCTATTGACAAAAATTTTCCCGCATTCTTATTAGTTGGATAAGAGGACTTCAAATCCTTAACGAATTAATTAGCTTCATTAAATGTAGTGCATACCTTCTATAGGTGGTTAAATAAATATAGTGCGTAAATTATATGCCTACACCATTAGGTAATTTTAAATATAAATACCATAATTTTCAAGTAATATGTATACCTTTTGAAAAGTATATAATTTAGAAAAAATATTAAAGGTAATTTGAATCCTAATTATACTATATTAAAATTCTTTTCTGATTTTTAGATTTTTTCCTTTCCTAAAATCCAAATTATACTCTCTCTCTCATAGGTATTATATGACAATGGTAAAATGACGATGTTGTGGTTTTTGCCTTCTCTTTTTATTTATATTCCTTCATTTTTCTTAAATTATTTTGTTCATCTTTCATTTTATTTCAAGAAAACTTAATATATGACGTTCATATTTATAATAACAATAATTCTAATATAATGTGTAATTACAAAGAAGATTTGAAAGAGATGAAATGTAGGGAGTTGTTCAAGAGATTTTTCGTGTTCTATGAAAAATACAATAATAGAAAAATGAAACCAACACTTCAAAAAACACTTAATTATATGAAAAAAATGCCAATAAATCCTATAATCAATAAACAAAATTAAGATATATCTTAAAAAAAATTAGCTTTGATTATAGATATAAAAATGCAATTGTTATGGATTGAAAAAAGAATGCACAAAAGACAATATAGTGAAGAAAAGATATATATATATATAAGAAAAAAGATAGTTAGATTGTAGTAGAAGAAACCAATAAAAGAAAAACTAGACTATTTGCCAAAGAGTAAGAGAGAGGGTGAAAACGGAATAAAGTAGAAAAGAAAGAGAAAAAAATAATAATTATGTTTTATTTTTTTTAAAATATAAATAAATAAATGTTATTAAGAAATACTATTTGGTAACCTGTAATAGCAGGTCAATATTGTCTTTAAAAATATAAATAAATAAATGTTATTAAGAAATAGTATTTGGTAACCTGTAATAGCAGGTCAATATTATCTTTAAAAATATAAATAAATAAATGTTATTAAGAAATACTGTTTGGTAACCTGTAATAGCAGGTCAATATTATCTGATAGTATAAAAATCGTGTACACTAATAATACATCAAAATTAAACTCATAAATGTAATCTATTCATCCTTAATCAAAATTTTTGAGTCTAATTTAAAAAATGAATAATATTTTGATAGATAATTTTTCTCCTTAAATAGATTGGCCTTTCGCATTGTGTGAATTAAAATTAATTGGGCTAATAAATACTCTCTTTATCCTAACTAATGTAGAATAATTTGAATTTCAAGAATAAATTTCATATTTTTAACCATGAATTAGGACATAAAAACTATATATTTTGAAAATTGTGTAATAAATACTTCACATGAATTAATCTTGATTCGTTCCGCCATCTTGATCAGTGAAAAACTACTTCCTTCATCATATCTTATGTGACACTATTTGACTTGGCACATTATTTAAGAAAAGAAGGAAGACTTTTAAAACTTATGATCTAAAATTAGCAATGGATATTTGTGTGATTAAAAATCATTTTTTATAGGTAAAATAAAAATTTTAAAGTTAAATTATTTCTTATTATGGTAAGATAACATTCTTCTTGGGACGGACTAAAAAAAAATAATGTCATATAAAGTGTGACAATTACACAAATTAAAAATTTAAAATATATATATAAAAACGTCACTAAAAAAATTTATTTCTAAAAATTAGAAAAAATGAAGAGAAAGGGGGTACTGAATACTAGGTAGAAAAAGACAAAATGCAGTGAATTATTATAGGTGAGGAAGTATGATTATTTGAACGGTTGTAGATAGCTTTAGGAGTACGCAGTGTAATTTTGGTCACGTAAGTAGTGCAATATATATATATTCTTCTACTTTGCTGCAAGATGATTTGGATCTCTTATGCGTCACTCTTTTGGCCTTCTCATCTTTTCCTTTTCTTCTATGCTTTACCTTGTTTTTCCATAAACATATGACATTACAACTTTAATGTGCCTTAACCAAAATGGTTTCTCATTAGTAAGATACACTTTAGCATTAGGTATTGACCACCGATGCAATATTAGGGCATATTCGAAGCTCTTTCAATTTGTATGATTCACTTTTTTTAGTTAGTCTAAAAGAAAAAGGATATACTTTTATATTTTAATAGTAATTTAATTTTAAAATATTCATTTTATCTTTAATAAAATAATTTATAGCTACATAAATATATATATAACTTATTTTAAATTACAAATTTCAGAAAATTTTTTTTGACACTAATATGCATAAAGTCAAATCACATCATATAAAATAGAATAAAGCGAGTACTATATAATTATTGAGATTTCCTATCATTAATAGGGATGTTTGACATACATTACTCACAATGCAACCAATGAGTGTCCTCAATTGGAATTTTTTTTTAATTAAAAAAAGAATGTAATAGAAAACGTTAGGTGTTTTGAAGAATATTATTTTATGATCCATGGTTGGAGTAAGAAGTTTGTGTCATTTATTGGGCACTACTTAAATGGGATGTTGATGGTTTACAAGTGAGAAGGTGGCTATGATGAAACCATGTACACATACAAAGTCATTCCATTCTTTCTTTCTTCACGCCCCAAATTTTGTATTCAGTATAGGTGAACAAATTCTACATCATATTCAATTAAGACGTGTGGAATAAGATGAATAAGGTAATAAAGTATTTAAAATGAGAATTTTAATTCATAAACTATTGTCTTTAAGTTCAAGACATACATTGAATCACAAGAATGCAATTAGTTGGATTATTTGATTGAGTTAGCATAACTGAACATCTAGACTCATCTATCTATGAAACCTCTAAACATAACATGAATAACAACGAGACAGGCCTCCATGTAGCTAGATATAAATTAATAAAGTTGATTAGATAAAGAATACACCTCTCAGATCAGGTATGTCAAAAAATTAAATCTAATGCGAAGCCTGTGTCGTTCTGAATATCTAAACCCACATCATGAAATACAATTTGCTCCCCTTCCTCGATAAAAGACTTAGGTACATGTGGAATAGTACTATTGTAATACATCATAAAATGAAACATAAGAAAATAAATGAAGGAAAAAGCACAACCCAAGGTGTGAATCAAGGAACTCCAATCTTATTATAAGCTAGCATATATTTGGATCCACATAATACCTATATATCATATTAGAATCATTGCATTAGTAGTATCATCCTCATTCTACATTGCCATACGTAATTTTGAGTGTACTCCGTAGGCCTTCTCCATTGACTTCTGTGATACTATAATTAATTCAAGGACTCATGACCATAATTATATTCATGTTTCATCATCATATCGTAAAATCATAAAGTTCATTCTTTTGAAGAAAAATATAGGTCATCATTTATCATATTTTCATAGTTAAACAATGGAATTTGTAGAATAGAAGTATATAAAAAATTGAAAGAATTCATAAGGAGCTTTGATGTTCGCATTGAAATATATGAACAATACAGAATAATGTTTCATAACTTAAACCCCATCATGTTTCATATGTTAGTAATTTTTAATTTGTGGACTCACATATTAATATATTGTACATAGATATGCTATCATTAAATTAGTCTTTTTTTAATCTAATAAAGTATTATATATATTTGAGCATAAAATATAAATATTCATTAATTTTTTCTTTTAATTGTGATGAAAACTTATTAGAAAAGACACCTTTCTTGAAAAGACATATCTTTCATGAAAAGACATACCTTTCATGAAAAGGTGTTGCAGAATCTTTAAATACTTGATCCTTAAATTAGAAGACAAGTTTTTCTCTTTCTCTCCATCTCAGAAAAAGAACACTACAAAACAAGCTTCAAGGTTTAGAAAATCAAGTTCTTCAAATAATTTATTGCAATGAAACAAGGTTAGTATTCTTATCTTTCTTATATATTAATGTTCATATCTAGTGATTTACTTGTGATCCTGAGTGATTTCTTTAAGTTTCCAACAAGTGGTATCAAAACCATAGTCTTGCTAAATTATTAGACATGATGCTAATGCAGTTTTATGGAACAAGTTTCTGCCAAATTTAATAAATTGAAACAAAAAGTTTTTCACTTTGGCAGTCTTTCGCTAACTTTTTTTTTTTTAAAGGAATTGCTTATTGTTTCATCTTGCTTCTTCTTCTTTCTCCGTAGGATTGAGTAAAATTTTACTTTCCATTTTATATATAAAGAAAGATTTACATATGAAATATTAATAACTTAAGTTGGTAGCACCATAAATTAGTTACTAGAAACGAGTATTATTTCCTTCTTTATTTTAATATGTATTAAGTTTTTTGGTGTTTGTGATTATTAACAATAATAATCACTTTGGGGCAATAAATGTGAATAGTAATTATAATGTCTAACTGTGAATTTGTTTTTCTCTACTTGCTTGTTGCAAAGCGGCATTTTATGTAGAACTTCAAAAGTTTATGAACTATGTATAAGAGTACCACTTACAAGTTATTATTTCTGTCCAAACACTAAATGATAACGTTGTTCTAGGTATCTTGAGATGGACCCAGTTTTATGTATATATGTGTGTGTGTTTGATAAATGTATTATAAATTATTTATGATTGTTACTTTAGTTGTGTTTGATTTGTTTTATCTTCACATATACATGATTTATTCGATTGTTAATTGTGAGCATTATTTCTTTTATTTTATAGTGTTTTCAATATCTGTCAATATGAACAACATTCCATGATTTATTAGATTGTTAATTGTGAGCATTATTTCTTTTATCTTATAGTGTCTACAATATCTGCCAATATGAACAACATTCTCGTGCTTAATGGCACAAACTTTAAGAAATGAAAAGAGCACATTATGATAGTGCTTGGCTGCATGGATCTTGATTATGCATTAAGATTTGATCGTCCTGCGGACTTGAATGAAACTAGCACTAATAAAGAAAAGTCTGCACACGAGAAGTGGGAACAATCAAATTGCATGAGCTTAATGATGATGCAATACTGAATTTCAAAATCCTTAAGAGGCAGTATAACAGAGAATAGAGATGCCAAAGGTTTCTTAAAAGAAATAGGAGACCGATTCACTGCGAACGAAAAGGTTGAAACAAGTACTATTCTTAACAAGATTGTTTCAATGCGATATAAAGGTGAAGGAAACATAAGGGAGTACATTATGAAAATGTCTAATCTTGTGGCAAAACTCAGGGCGTTTAAACTTGAATTGTCTGATGACATACTTGTGCACCTGATTTTGATCTCCCTTCCTGCACATATCAGTCTTTCAAAGTTTCATATAATACTCAAAAGGAAAAACGGACTTTGAATGAGCTTATAGCTCAATGTGTACATGAAAAGGACAGACTTAAACACGAGAAGATTGAAAGTGCTCATTTGACATCTACATTTGAAAATAAAATCATTTCACATAAGCGAAAAAATGAGCAAAATTAAAGAAACTGCAGACAAAAAAACATCTGATAATAAGGAAAAGAAGCCATGTTTCTTTTGTAAGAAACTTGGTCACAAGAAGAAAGAATGTTTCAAGTATGCTGCTTGGCGTGAAAAGAAAGGTAAACTTCTCAATTTTATTTGTTCAGAAGTTAATTTGGCTATGGTACCTAGTGACACTTGGTGGCAACTACTCACGTAAGTGCCACTATGCAGGATTGTCTAAGGAGTTGAAAGCCAATTGATGCTGAAAGATACATCTATGTAGGCAATGGAAATAAGGCTGCTTTGGAGGCTATTGGTGTCTTTAGAATTCTATTAGATATTGGTTTCTATTTAGAATTAGAGGAAACATTTGTTGTACCGTCATTTAGACAGAACTTAATTTCTATTTCTTATTCGGACAAATCTGGATATACTTGTTCAATTGAAAATGAAAGTAGTAGTATTTCTCTGAACTCTAATATTATTGGAACTGGTATTCTGATTGATAAATTATATAAATTGAACTGTCAAGCCTTATACAATAACGAAAACCTGCATTCTCGTAATTTTGGTACTAAGCGCAGATTAATAAATGAGAATTCATCAATGTTATGACCTAAGCGATTTAGTCATATTTCAAAACAAAGAATACAAAGGCTTGTGTCTGAAGGAATTCTTGATTTCCTTGATTTATCATATTTGAAAATTTGCATAGAATGCATCAAGGGAAAACAAACGAATATAAGGAAAATAGGTGCTTATAGGAGTAAGGAACCTTTAGAGTTGATACATATTCAAAATTTTCAAAGCCGAAGTTGAAACTTAATTAGGCAAGAAAATTAAAGCTATCAAATCTGATCGTGGAGGAGAATACTACAGTAGATTTGATGGTTCAGGTGAACAACGTTCAGGACCTTTTGCAAAGTATTTAGCAGAGTGTGGAATTGTATCTCAATACACCATGCCAGGAACTCCTCGTCAAAATAGTGTATTTGAGAGACGAAATCAAACTCTAAAAGATATGGTAAGAAGTATGATTAGTCATTCTTCTTTACCTGAATCACTTTGGGGAAAAGTGTTAAAAACTGCAGTTTACATTCTAAACAGAGTTCCAAGCAAAGCGGTAGTTAAAACCCCATATGAATTGTGGACTGGTGAGAAGCCTAGTATTAGGCACTTACATGTCTGGGGATGTCGAGTTGAAGCAAGACCTTACAAGCCTAATAAAAAGAAACTGGATTAAAGAACTATTAATTGCTACTTTGTGGGTTACTTTGAAAGGTCGAGAGGTTTTAAATTTTATGACCCCTCAAATAGATCTTTTTTCGAGACAAAAAATGCTAAATTTATTGAGGACGTTGATTATGGGGGGAACAGTTAAAACAAAAAACTTGTGTTTGAAGAGGTATTTGATGATATCGATTCTACTAGTGAAAATGATATGGTCACTTTACCAAATATTTTTCAGCGTGTAAATTAGGATTATATAGAAAATAGAATGATATCGGTTCTAAATGTTTCTCATCCTGTGGATCAGGATTTGGTTGACAATATAATGATATCACCTCATGTTCAACAACCTCAAGTTGAAGTGCCTAAAATAAGATCCAACAGAGAAAGGAGAAATGCGATTTCTGATGACTATGTCATTTATCTCCAAGAACATGATTTTGACGTGGGATTGGAAGATGATCCTATAATTGTTAGTCAAGCAAAATCATGTCGAAACTTTGTTCGATGGATCGAAGCCATGAAAGATGAGATAAAATCTATGAAAGACAATGACGTTTGTGATCTTGTCAAGTTACCACAAGGATCAAAACCAATTAGGTGTAAATGAATTTTCAAAATTAAACGTGATTCAAAAGGTAACATTGAGAGATACAAAGCTCGTCTAGTTACCAAAGGATTCACTCAAAAGGAAGGCATAGATTCTTAAGAGAATTTTTTGCCAGTTTCATCAAAAGACTCTTTTAGAATCATTGTGACACTTGTAGCTCATTATGACTTAGAGCTACACCAAATGGACGTAAAGACTGCTTTTCTCAATGAAAACATTGAAGAAACAATATACATGGTGCAATCAAAAATTTTTGAATCTCAAAATTCAAAGCACATTGTATACAAACTTAAGAATTCCATATATGGCTTAAAGAAGGCATCCCGTCAATGGTATTGAAAGTTTGATCAAGTGATAGCATCTTTTGATTTTAAGAAAAAAATCATTGATAAATGCATATATCTCAAGTTCAGTGGATGAAAATTTATCATCCTTGTGCTATATATAGATGACATTCTACTGGCAAGTAGTGATATAGGTTTATTACATGAAATCAAGAAACTTTTATCTAGCAAATTTGAAATGAAAGATCTTGGTAAGGCATCCTATGTTTTGGGTATAGAGATCCATAGAGATCGTACCAGAAACATACTTGGATTATCGCAAAAGACTTATATTGAAAAGGTGCTAAGTAGATTTATCATGCAAAATTGTGCACCACGAGATACACCAGTGACAAAAGGTGATAAATTTAGTTTACGACAATGTCCAAATTTGAACATAGAAAAGAAAGAGATGGATAAAATTTCATATGCATTAGCAGTGGGAAGTCTTATGCATGCACAAGTTTGTACGCATCCAGATATAACGTACATAGTGGGAATGTTAGGCCAATATTTAAGTAATCCAAAAATGGATCATTGGAAATCAGCAAAAAGGGTATGAGGTATCTTCATAGAACTAAAAATTACATGCTCACTTATCGAAGTAAAGATCACTTAGATCGTAGGATATTTTGATTCAAATTTTGCTGGATGTCTTGATAGTAGGAGATCTATATCAGGTTATATTTTCATGTTGACTGAAGGAGCTATTTCATGGAAAAGTGTAAAACAAATATTAATAACTTCATCTACCATGGAAGCTGAATTTGTGACCTGCTATGAAACATCAAATCAGGGAATATGGCTAAGAAATTTTATCATTGGACTTCAGATTGTCGATGGTATGGGAGATCATTAAAAATTTATTGTGTTTATTGATAACTCTGAAAATAAAGATATTAATTTTCTATTGTGATGTTACACAAGGTATAAGAAAGTGATTGTGGACTGTTAAAGTCATTAAGTAGGACCAAATTGGAAATAGACATAATTTAGATCATTTTGCATATAATTTTTGTATTTGATCTATGTCATTAGTATTGTTAATACTTGTGACCATTGACGGGTTTATTTACGAATATATGTTACAATCATTTTGCATGTAATTTTCATATTTGATCTATGTCATTGGTATTGCTAATACTTGTGACCATTGATGAGTTTAGTTACGAATATATATTACAAAAACCTCTTTGATCCAATATTGGTATTATCAATGGACCAGATTGGTTTGAGTTATTTAAATTAAGATAGCAAAAGTTTGTGCACGATAAAGTTTCATCTATGTATGATTCTTCAAGAAATATGTGGTCCAAGTGGGAGATTGTTAGTAATTTTTAATTTGTGGACTCACATATTAATATATTATACATAGATATGCTATCATTAAAATTAGCTCTTTTTTGATCTAATAAAGTATTATATATATTTGGGCATAAAATATAAATATCCATTAACCTGGTTCTTTTAATTATGATGGAGACTTATTAAAAAAAATAAATTTATTGCAATGGAACAAGGTTAGTGTTCTTATCTTTCTTATATATTGATATTCATTTCTAGTGATTTACTTGTGATCCTGGTTGATTTCTTCAATTTTTCTAACATCATGTAGAAAACTGCATAACATATGAAGAAACGTAACATGATGAAGAAACATAACATGATGAAGAATAATAACGTGTTTACATGAAGAGGGTTGGCTTATATAATTAACTTAGTGGCTTCAATTTAATTGAACAAAGACTGAACTTTGATGAAAAACTCCAAATTTCTATGCTTAAGAATTCTTAGTAGAGTATAATCATGTTAAGAATTCATCTACGCACATTAGTATAATCTAGAAATATTTAAAGTAGACTTACCTTGAGGTTGGGAGGTGAGGAGAGCATATGAGAGTCATCTTTGTTCTCAAAATAAAGAAGAAAAATACAAGTTTGAAAAAATTTATATTGGATAGTATTTAAAAGAAGTTTGGAAAAGATTTTTTTTGGGTTCTATTTAGAAGTTGAGGATTGCGCTTGGTATTTGATGTGTCACATCCACTACCAGAACCATAGGCATTAAATCGCAAGTGCCATCACATCAAATTCAACGCAATAGGCATCGCATAATCCATTGCGTTTAACATTCAGTCAATTTTTTTACTCATCCCTTTTGCATGCGGTGTGACTTCCAATGCACCCAACTTAGGCAAGATGGTCGTCATGTTGCATTGTCACATTGTGTATCACATTGAAATGGATGATGCCTACAACCTTTCCCGCATTTAATTGTGATGCAATGGATGACACACTATGTGCTTAGTAGTTTTTGTACAATCCAATGATGAATTGTACATTATTTTTTTAGGCTATATTTGAAGTTCGTAGAACACCCCAATACTTAGGCAAATTTTGGAACTCTTGGATAGTTTCACGAGCAAATATTTATGAGTCATGGTCTTGGGTCGTTGTTTGGTCTAGTTTTAATAGGTCTTAGTACTTTAGTTAGAGAGATTTTTTACGGGCCATAAAAGTAGGATGAGCATATAGACTGGTGTCGTGGACAAGATTCAAAGAGGGTGTTTTGAGGCCCAAGTTCTTTCAACTATTTATACGAGCCGTGATATAGGTCTATGACCCATAGAAATCGATCGTAATCTATGTCC
>DF369450.1:5414-18719 GCA_000787875.1 Solanum virginianum
CCCTTGCAATTGGTCAAACAAGTCATCAATTCTTGGAAGAGGATATCTATTCTTTATAGTGACCCTATTGAGTTATCGATAGTCAATACACATCCTAAGTGACCATCCTTCTTCTTTTCAAACAACACTAGTGCACCCCAAGGTGATTAACTAGGTCTAATAAATCCCTTCTCGAACAAACCTTTCAATTGTTCCTTTAACTCCTTCAACTCTGCCGGGGCCATATGGTAAGGGGGAATAGAGATATGTTGAGTATCGAAGAGAAGGTCTACTAAAATATATTTCTCTTTCGAGAGAAACACCGTGAAGGTCATTAGGGAAGACATTAAGAAACTCATTTACAATCGGAACCGACTCTATAGAAAGGGCATTAGACTTTATATCTCTAACCCTCAAAAGATGATAAAGACACCCCCTTAGAGATCAACTTACGGACTTTAATGTATGAAATGAATCAACCCTTGACCACTACATCTTGACTTTCCTATTTAAGGACGGGTTCATTAGGGAATTGAAACTTGATCTTACGGGTACTACAATCAATAGAAGCATAGTAGGCATGCTACTAATTCATCCCAAGAATGACATCAAAATCTACCATGTCTAATTCAATAAGATCTCAAGGCATTAACTTATGCAAAATACAATTAGGACAACTCTTATAAACTTTTCTAGCAATAATAGTGGCACCAATAGGAGCAAACAAAAGGGGTAACAAAGGAAAGAGTAGCACCTAGATCAATCAAAGCATATAAATCAAAGTCAAATATGTTCAACATACTGGTAACAACATCGAGAACCTCATCAACCCCTTGCCTCCCATCTGGAGCATAAAATTGATTATACCTCAAGGCACCACCTTGAGGACCACCTCTACCTAATGTAAACACATTTGCACCCCGGCCCTTGCCACGATTTCTTGGATAATCCACCTTCTTGTGACCAAGTTCCCCATATTCAAAGCATGTGTTAGAACCTTTCAAACATGGGCCTCCATGACTTCTTCCACATTTAGGGCACACATCAATAGGAGCCACCCCAACCAACACCTTAAGGACTAGGGAAGTCATTGGCAAACCCCCTATTAGTAGCATGAGAAGGTCATTGGCCTTGACAAATTCTAGTAGCCTTTTGGAATTTACCCTTAAATCGAGGCCCTCTAGACCTCATGTCCCCTTCTCTTCCTCAATTTTTTGTCCTCCATTTGCTCGGCATAGGTCATCAATCGAGACAAGTTCATGTCACTAATTAGCATGGTAGACTGGCATTCATCACTTACTAAGTCAGAGACCCTATCACAAACTTGTTCATCCTAGACCTAGGATTGGCCACCAAATAAGGAGCATACTTTGAAAGTTGATTAAACTTGAGGGCACCACCACATTTTCCTTCCCCGAATGATAATGCATAGACCTAGGATTGGCCACCAAATAAGGAGCATACTTTGAAAGTTGATTAAACTTGAGGGCATACTCCCTCACACTCATAGCGCCTTGTTTGAAGATCATAAAGGGAAAAACCAATTAAGGAAAGCCAATTTGAACTCCTCCCAAAGCACCACTTACCTATTCCCTTCTCACCCTTCCACTGATCATACTATACTTAGGCTACCCCCTTGAGTTGGTATGCCACCAACTCCGCCTTCTCATTCGGCCTAATACCCATGGTATTTAAGATCTTGTAGACCTCATCAATGAGCTCTTGTGGATCTTCATCCATCTTTGACCTATAGAACACCGGAGGATTTATCCTCATGAAGTCTCTTACCCTAAAGCATATCATAGCCTCCTACTCATAGTCATGGTGCGCTTCACAACCATTAATAGTACTCTAATAGACCTGGTGTTTTGTACTCTGAGGATCTATCAACCTACTGCTCTAATACCAAGTTTGTCACGACCCAAGCCTAGGGCCTAGAAATGACATGGCAAATGAGGAACCCCAAACAAGCCACTTAACTTGTCATTTCACATCATCGGCTGCGGAAGCATACAAAAGACATAAAGAGTAAGAATAGGGGCAAAGGGGCTATGGAGAAAACTTGCATAACATCATAATCAAGAGACAAGGAGTCAAAGCTCATATCATAGGTACATAACATGTCCAACAAATACCTCTAATACATAGATAAGAGTGGGGGCCAAGACAAAGCAATCGGGCTCACCCTCACAGTCAAAATAGAAAATAAAGGTACATAACATGTCCAACAAACACCTCTAATACATAGATAAGAGCAGGGGCCTATTATAGATATCAGGAACAATAGAGTCAAGGCTCTTAGCATAGGTACATAACATGTCCAACAAATACCTCTAATACATAGATAAGAGTGGGGGCCAAGACAAAGCAATCGGGCTCACCCTCACAGTCAAAATAGATAATAAAGAAGAATGTCTCAGTACATAATAAGAGCAACATAGACTAAGGTCCCGAAGTGGAGGACTCACCAACTAGCTTGAGTAGGATCGAACTAGCCACGTAGAGGAGGAGGATGATCAACTTGGGTACCAATTCCTACATGGTGATATCATGTAGGCAAGAGTATGTGTTAGTACGTTTGAATGTACTAAGTATGTAGGATGCAATGGAACAAGAATTAGGCATCATAGTCAAAATATGTAACAATAGGCAAGAGGCATAATATAACAATATGGCATGTATGATCAATCCATAAGTAAAATATGCTTAAGTAGCTCTTGCTCATATAGGATATCATATATATAGAAGAGACCAAGCTAGATTTCCAAAGTACAAACCCCTTAGTTAGTTGATGATAGTTTCACCCCATCATCCTGTGGTGTTGTAAAAACCCCTCACATGATTGATGATAATTTCACCTTATCACCACAGTGGCGAAGTACAAACCCCTCACATGGTTGATGAGTACAAACTCCCCCCTCGGTTGATGAGTAAAAATCCCCACCTCGATTATTCGGCTCTTAGTCCCCCTGAATTGGGCATGGTCTAATGCAATACTTTATATAGAGTATATCATACACATAAGCTTGTTTCATCATCATATAGTCAATCATATCATATCTCATGCTTTGCACCATCAATTTCTCAAGAAACCATATTCAGACATTTTATCAAACACTTAGAGGATGTGTAATGGTAGTATAAAACTATGAAATCATGCAAGAAAATCCATTGTGAAACCATCAATCCACACCTTGCAACATCATAAAGAAACATACATCAAAACCCCTCCTCAAATCTTACAATAAATCAAAAATTTATAGCTCAAAACATAGAAAAACAATCACATTTTCACATAGCTTTAACATAATGTGCAGTGAATTTCATAATAAGTAAGACCCATTTGTAAATCAACTTTAAATTGAGACTTGAATTTTGAATGAAAATATGGCAAAGTGTTTTAGTGAGTACTAGGGAATGTTTAGGATGATATGAGGGTGAAATATGGGTAAGTGTAGATAAAAACACATTTGGGAACACTTAGGCATAAGACTTAGAAGTCTTGGACCGATCTAAAAAAAAGGCATTCTTTTACACAAAGGCGCATCGTGGAACTGACGCGGATTCCTCTCTAGGATTCGCACTTTGAAAGATTATAATTGGTAATCTTTTGCTCTTAAATCGGGTAGACCCTTCTCCCCTTAATTTTTCACCCCTTGAATAAGAATATGAAGTCGGATTTTCAATATCATGCACGGATTTCAAGATATATGAAATTTAAAATTTTAGCCATTCCGAGGCACATTTTCGGGCACTTTTTGGGGTCGTTTAACGAGAACAGGCCCGAACATGAGCTAAATTTGCCAAGCATCCCTTCTTAATCAACCAACAAGTAAGTATGCATATAAGAAATAACACCTTTAGGATAGGATCTAGGTGCCAGCCCACACTAACTGAGGCAAGTCGAGTCAATATAAGGTCAAAGCCTTCGCATGATAGTTAAGAATAGTATGATATGGCAACAACTAATCCATGCCCAATATCATATTGAAGTGAACCATATCCAATAATATCAAGTCAGCAATAGTGTCTCTCATCATAAAAGTCACAACACAACCCGATATACCTAATTCACCACTAATGATTCACCTAACATGGTGGAAACACAAATACACTCGACAAGCGGCTCATACATAATATTAATATCAGAAGCAAAATAGGCTGACACATAGGAATAAGAAGAGCTTGGATCAAATAAAATTGAAGCTGAATGGTGGCATACTGGAACCATACATATTATAACTGCATTAGAGAAAAATCTATTGCCACGACCCAAGTGTAGGGTCTAGACGTGACCGGCGAATGGGCAACCCGAAAGAACCCCAAAAAAGCCTTGTAGCATATCATTACACATCCTTGGTCGCGAAAGCAATATAAAATAACATAAGAAACATAAACAAGGGAAATTGGGACTAAGGGAGAGAGATTTATAATTAAATAACTTGAATATCATAAGTGCATCCAAGCTCAAGAATAGTACATAACATGTCCAACAACACCTCTACTACATAGATAAGAGCGGAGGCCAAGCCAAGCAACTGAGTTCACTCTCATAGTTAATACATATTGAGGGCCAAGACAAACAATCGGGCTCACCCTCATGGTCAAAAGTATACAATAAATGAAAGAGAGTCTTAGTACATAATATAAGAGAATAGTCATTGGCCCCGGAATGGAGGACTCACCAAAGGCTAACTTGAACAATCCGTCTAGCCACGGGAAGAATCATTAAGAGTTGTGGTTCCCACATGGTAACATCATGTAGGAATAGAGTATGCATTAGTATGTTTGACTGTACTAAGTGTGTGGGATGTAATGCAACAAGAGATAAACATCATAATCAAAATGCACAATAATAATAAACAATGAATAAAATAATATCAATATGACATGTATACATGATGCGTAAAGTAAAACATGCTTACAATTCATTCAACTCATATAGATCATAATACATAAGTGCAGAAAGAAACCTCAACTGATATAACATAAGACCTTTTTGGAGGAGCAACCTTACTTAGTGGAGCCCGTCCCTTTTCGAATTAAGTGGTCTTCCTTATGGGAGTCCGTCCCTTTTTGGATTAAGTGACTTTCATTATAGGAGCCTGTCCCTTTTCAAATTATGTGACCTTCCTTACGGGAGCCAGTCCCTTTTTGAATTAAGTGACCTTCTTTACGAGAGCCCATCCCTTTTTGGATTATGTGACCTTCCTTACGGGAGCCAGTCCCTTTTTGAATTAAGTGACCTTCTTTACGAGAGCCCATCCCTTTTTGGATTATGTGACCTTCCTTACGGGAGCCCGTCCCTTTTCGGATTAAGTGACCTTCCTTACGGGAGCCCATCCCTTTTTGGATTATGTGACCTTCCTTAAGGGAGCCCATCCCTTTTCGAATTAAGTGACCTTCCTTATGGGAACCCATCCCTTTTCAGATTAAGTGACCTTCCTTACGAGAGCCTGTCCCTTTTCGGATTATGTGACCTTCCTTATGGGAGCCCATCCTTTTACGGATTAAGCATTTCATAGAACTAGCTCATCAAACCTTTGCATTTCAACCATCAAGAAAGAATTCCTTATTTTCCCAAGAATACAACAAAATGAGGACCCAACAATGCACTTGCAACACCATAGGTGTTTTACATTATTTAGATGCATATATATACATCATTTCAACATTATATAATCATCATAACATCATTCAATGCATAAGACATGCATAAGACCTTCATTTCCTCAAGTAACCCTAGCTGGACATTTTTATTAAACACTTGGCGGGTGTGAAATGGTAGTATAATACCATGTAATTTAGAGATGAAATCGTGAAAGTAAATCCATTGTAAAACTATCAATTAACACCTTGCAACACCCTCAAGCAATATACATCAAAACCCCTCATCAAATCATCATGCAAAAAATCCATTGTCAAACCATCAATCAATACCTTGCAACACTATCAAGCAATATACATCAAAACCCCTCCTCAAATCTTACAATAATCCAAGGTTTATAGCTCAAAACATAGCAAAATAGACATAATTTCAAATATTTTTATCATAGTATGTGGTGAATTTCATAATATGCAAGACCCATTTGTAAATCAACTTTAAATCATACAATTTGAGTAAAAGGAGGCTTTGGTATCATGGATGAAAGAAACCCACATACCTTGACCTTGAAGAATTTCTTGAAGAAGACTTTAATGGAGACCTGAAGCTTGAAGAAGAACCTTGAAGGAAAACCTAAGCTTGGGATGAGGGTTTGAGACTTGAATTTGGGAGTGAAAATATAGCTAAGTGTTTGAGTGAGTATTAGGGAGTGTTTAGGATGATATGAGGGTTAAATAAGGCTAAGTATGAGTATTTTCAAGTATGGGAACCCTTAGGCCCGAGACTTGAAAGTCTTGGACTGAAGTTAGAAAAAAATAGGACCAAAATAATCGCAATGTGGATTACTCATTGGAATTTGTATCTCTGCACAAATGAGTTCTATGAAAATGGACATAAATTCATCATCTAAACTCCAAATGAGGTGAAACCAAGTGCATTGAAAAGCTAATTCAAAGAGTTTTAATTTGGTAGGTTGAGGTCACCCAGTGCTTTGTTTGCTAATAGATATATCCCTTTAAAGTTGACCCTCCTAAATCGCATTTTTGCGATTTTTGGATTTTGATACGGTTCCTCTAAAATTTGGGTTAGACCCATTTCCCACTCAATTTTGCCCCTCAAACAAGAATATGAAGTTGGATTTTCGAAATAACAAATGGATTTTTAGATATATAGAAATTATGATCCCCGAGAATTTTCGAGGAACATTTTCGGACATTTTTTCAGGTCGTTTCAATATCTCCCCCTTGGGAACATTCGTCCCCAAATGTCAAAGAAACATACATGAAAAGAGTGATCATGAACAAATCAGTCCCAACAAGAATGCAACTTTACATTTAAAACACCATTTTAAAATCTCAACATAAGGGTAAAATCATCATAAATTGGCCAACTTAAACATGAATACATATGAATGACATGGGAACTAAAACATAAGCCTTGGAATCATACTTGACATGTCATCATAAGCTTGAATAGAATGAAAGAGATATGGATATTGCTTTTTTATGCCTAATCTGACTTCCCGAGAGACACATACGAATAGATGGCTCTTCCAGAGGGCCTTGACAAACACTACATCGTCATCAATCAACTTCTCCACTCATCCATCCAACACCTCCACAGAGACCTCCTTCTAAGCCAACTTATCCTCCACATCACCCATAATCTCAAAGAGTTTTATAGCACTAGAGCCACCAACACATCTCCTCAAGCTAGAAATATGAAGAATCGAACAAACCATAATCATATCCCTAGGCAAATCACATCCATATGCAACCTTTCCAACTTATTCTACACTATAAAAGGACATCACAACCATAACTCATTTGTCAACCTTAACCATATGTATTTCACTTGTTGCCACGAGCCACCATCTTTCCCTTGGGAGACAACCTCTACTCTACCATCTTTTCACCTAAAACTTCCAACCCTAATAAGACGGAATCAAGGCCTTGCTTAATCTAGACCTCTCCAACCAAAGAATATTTGGAACCATCAAAAATGATTCACCACCATGCTCAACTTCCCTCAACATAACTTCCAATATAACCAACCGATGGACCCCAATAGTCTCCTCCTTGTCACCATCAACAACACATGCTAGGCTACCTAGAACACCGACCACAACATTAGCCTTACCGGGGGAAAATAATGCACACTTATTTCATAATCCTTAAAGAATTCTAACCACCTTCTTGCTATTCACAATGCACACCTATCATATTTAGCAAATAATCTCTCATCCTCTAAGACTTGCAACACTACCCCCAAATGATTCACAAGCTCTAAACAAATCAATACCTCATCACTAGAGACCACCATAGATATATCAAGGTAGGGTTTTAAGACTTTATTCAAGAAACCCACAAATACCACTGGTCCATAAGTCAACCAAACAACTCCATCAATACTAATAATGCTCACTTCTAGTCCGAAAAGACACTTAGGGATATCACCTACCCTCATCCTTACTTGGGGACAAAGCCCGTACCAAAGATCAATCTTAGAGAAGTGACAAACCCATTGTAGTTGACCAAATGAATCGACCATCCTCAACCATCATATTACAACCTTATGGGTTCTACACTCATTGGAAGCATGCTATGCAAGTAGTCAAACCACCTCAAGACCTCCAACCTATCAAGCTAGGGTCAACCAAGATCACAAGACAAGACTCTATGAAACAAGAACATGGGGTAACCCTTACAGATCTCTTCTAGCCACTCTAGATCTACGTAACTATCTGGGACACACACATGAATCCTATTAGCACAACGGAATAACACAAGAAATAGCAACTCCCAGGCCCATCAAATCATCCTACTCAAAATGTCGATAACATATTGGCCTTACTTGGGGTCAACTAAATCATAGGAGAAACAATAGAAGAGAACCTACTCACAAGCTCCGATAATAGCCCGCTAAGCCTAAGAAGCTCCTAATAACCAAAGAATTCATGGTCTAGGCTAATCTCTAATCACCTTTGTCTTACTATGGTCCACGTTAATACCATCACCCAGCACCACACGACCTAGGAAGGCAACCTCTTACAACCGAAATTCTCATTTCTCTTATTTAGCATCCAATCTTTTTCCTTACACTTTATAGTACTGCCCTTAAATGACTCACATACACTACCTTATTAGGGAAACAAACCATCATATCATCATAAAAACCACCATAAACCTATAGAGTAGGGACTAAAGATCTTATTCATGAGATTTATAGGCATAACTAGTGTACTAGTCAAACCAAAAGACACTACCCCAAATTCAAAATATCAGAAAGGGACATTCAGGGCCTCATCTACCACCAACAATTCTATAAACAAAACAACCTAGGTTCAATACCTCCAATTCTCACAAGATGATAAATGCAACCCCTTAGAGACCAATTGTACCTTAAGACATGAAATGGACCTATCCCCCCACCACATCATGACTCTACCACTCAAGGACAGGTACATTAGGGAATCAAAATCTAATTCTATGGGTCCTACCATCCATGAAGACACAACATGCAAGTAACTATTTCATCCCTAGTATGACATCCAAATCCCCCATGCCAACTCCAACAAGCCACAAAGCAAGACCTAATGCAATATAAACCATAACTATTTCATCCCTAGTATGACATCCAAATCCACCATGCCAACTCCAACAAGCCACAAAGCAAGACCTAATGCAATACATACCTAGATCAACACCTATGAACTTTTTAGCAATAATATACCCAACCAAAAGGTAAACACCAAAGGTTCACATCACAACTCGGGACGCGGTGTATTGGACTCAGAGGACCTATCAACCTAATACTCTAATACCATTTTTGTCACGATCCAATCCTAGGTCCTAGACGTGACCGACAAATGGGGAACCAGAAAGAACCCCAAATAAGCCTCGTAGCATATCATTACACATCCTTGGTCGCGGAAGCAATATAAAACAACATAACGGCAAATGGGGAACTCGAAGGAACCCCAAACAAGCCTCACAGCATATCATTACACATCCTTGGTCGCAGAAGCAATATAAAATAACATAAGACACATGAACAAGGGAAATTTAAAGAGAGAGAGAAAGAGAATTCAATACTTAAATAACATAGATGAGTCAAAGCTCAAACATAATACATAACTTGTCCAACAGCACCTCTAAACATAGATACTTAGCAGGGGCCAAGACAAAGCAATCGGGCTCACCCTCATGGTCATAAGTATACAATAAATGAAAGAAAGTCTTAGTACATAACGTAAGAGAATAATCATTGTCCCCGGAATGGAGGACTCACCAAAGGCTAATTTGAACAATCTGTCTAGCCACAAGAAGAATCATTAGGAGCTCTGGTTCCTACATGGTAACATCATGTAGGCATAGAATATGCATTAGTACGTTTGAATGTACTAAGTATATGGGATGCAATGCAACAAGAGATAGACATCATAATTAAAATGCATAATAATAATAATAAGTAATGAATAGTATAATATCAATATGATATGTATGCTTGATGCGGACGTAAAACATGCTTACAATTCATTCAACTCGTATAGATCATAATACATAAGTGCAAAAATAAACCACAACCAACATAACACAAGATATTTTTGGAGGAGCAACCTTTCTTACGGGAGCCCATCCCTTTTCGATTTGAGTGACTTTACTTACGAAGCCTGTCCCTTTTTGAATTAAGTGACCTTCCTTATGGGAGCCCATCCCTTTTCAAATTTTGTGACCTTCCTTATGGGAGCCAGTCCCTTTTCAGATTAAGTGACCTTCCTTACGGGAGCCCGTCCCTTTTCGGATTATGTGACCTTTCTTATGGGAGCCCGTCTCTTTTCAGATTAAGTGACCTTTCTTACAGGAGGCCATCCCTTTTCAGATTATGTGACCTTTCTTATGGGAGCTCATCCCTTTTCAGATTAAGTGACCTTCCTTACGGGAGCCCATCCCTTTTCGAATTATGTGACCTTCTTTATAGGAGCCCATCCCTTTTCGGATTAAGCATTTCGTAGAACTAGTTCATCAAACCTTTACACTGCAACCATCAAGAAAGAACTCCTTATTTTCCCAAGAATACAATAACATGAGGACCCAACAATTCACTTGCAATACTATAGGTACTTTACATGATTTAGACACACTTATATACATCATTTCAACATCATATAATCATCATAACATCATTCAACTCATAAGACATGCATTAGACCTTCATTTTCTCAAGTAACCCTAGCCGGACATTTTATCAAACACTTGGCGGGTGTGAAATGGTAATATAAGACCATGCAATTTAGAGATGAATCATGCAAGTAAATCCATTATAAAACCATCAATTAACACCTTGTAATTTAGGGAGTGTTTAGGATGATATGAGGGTGAAATAAGGCTAAGTATAGGTATTTGCAAGTATGGGAACCCTTAGGCCTGAGACTTGAAAGTCTTGGACTAAAGTCAGAAAAAAAAACAGGACCAAATACCCGTGAAGCGAATTACTCATTGGAATTTGCATCTCTACACAAATGAGTTCCACGAAAACGGGCATAAATTCTTCATCTGAACTCCAAATGAGGTGCAATTAAGTGCTTTGGAAAGCTAATTCAAAGAGCTTTAATTTGGTATATTGTGGGTCACCAAGTGATTTGTGTACTAAGAGATATTCCCCTTTAAAGTTGACCCTCCTAAATCGCGTTTTTGCGATTTTTGAATTTTGATATGGTTGCTCCAAAATTTGGGTTAGACCCATTTTCCACTCAATTTTGCCCCTCAAACAAGAATATCAAGTCAAATTTTTGAAATAATGAATGAATTTTTAGATATATAAAAATTATGATTCTGAACACTTTCGAGGTACTTTTTGGGATCGTTTCATCTATCTAGGACATCAAACAAACTCAACATCCACCACTAGCCTATGGACCACCATGAGCACTACCTCTCACTATACCACGATCGCCTCTAGTACTAGTACTATAGCAATATCCACAAACCCCACTTGTGGGATTTCACTGGGTATGTTGTTGTTGTAGGACACTATAGCAATACGTCACATATTTTAATCTTTATAGTACTTAAGTGATTAGTTGTCCACTTTAGTATTTTAGTTTGTAATTAACTAATTATAGCTTTTGCAAGTTTGTAAACATAGTTTTCATACTCTATCTACTTTTTATTAATGCAAATTCTCATTATCATTCTTATCGGGTAAACCAACAACCTAACCGTTAAGGAATTAAAATTGAGAAACTGAAAATTGATAAAATTTATTTTGTTGGTTTCTTATTGGTTTAGCATATTTAAAGATCAAAAATTGATAAATCGAACTGATAATATACAAAATCAAACCGCACAAACCAATGCACACCCCTATCTGGTACCATCCCTCATAGCCTGGGGTGTTTCTTATGAGTGTATAACATATACTGATTTCTTTCTCTTTTCTTATGATTTTGTTTTGTTAATTTCATGAATTGAGGCTAATTATAGTTGGAATGGTGTATATTTTAGGTACATATGGTTCGAATTTGGCTCTGTTGAGAAGAATTGAAGTTGAAGCTGATTTGGAGTAAAAAAGAGTTGAAAATACAAAGAAGTGTACCCGATAGCAAACATGCTCCGCGAACACAGCCTTCATTTACGTGAATGCGGAGAAGTGGATATAGGAAGGGCACGAACGGGCCCGGCACAGGTGGTAGGCGAAGTAGTAGAGACAAACATCCACGTTCGTAGAATGCTTAGGCATGACCGCAGAGGTGTAAACTTAGGTAGACCTCCGCAAATGCGGTCAAGGCTCCGTGAATGCGGAGTACTTCGGCAACCAACATCAGAGCTGTTTACGAAATTTGCCATTTCAGTCCCAAATGACATATAACGTGACCATTTCTAGTATTAGTTTCACCATTCAAAACTACTGGAACTATCAAAAATTCGCTTTGAGCTTCGGAAGTCGAAATGTTGATCAAAGTCAAACTTTGGCTCTAGAAACAACTGAAAATGTAACTTTTGGTCCAAAATCTTCGTCTTAACTCCAAATTCATTTTTGTAACTTTTCTTAGACTAGATTTGACGTTTCGGAGTTAATGGAATCTATGAATTTTCGATCCAACACTCAAAACTCGGAATGACACAAAAACTCACCTTTTCAACAACTTAAGTTTCAAATATGCTAAAACTCATATTTTTCACTTTTAAAATATAACATTACAGTTCCACCAACACAGATAATTCAAAATAGATTCTAACCAACTTACAAAAGGGCAAAATAGTGATTTGCACAAATAGGCTAAAAAATGACCAACAAGGTCATTACAACTTATGTATATAATTTGTTCATAAATTGATTTACAAATTTTTTGAACTGATTTATTGTGGTATTTAAAAATAAAATAATATTCAAATGCATTATTTTGATATATATATATATATATATATATATATATATATATATTGATGTTTCAAAAAACATATAAAATTTGGATCTCCTGCATGATTTTTGTTTGATTTGTGATTTCAAACAAATGTGTATAAATATTGCACAAACTAATACTTTTTCACAACTACCTATATATGTATTGGTGCATAAACTAATAGGTTTGTTGTATCAATTTGGTATGATATGGGGTGTTGTCAAAAAAATTTATTCAATTGCTGATATCAATACTGTTACGACCCAACCTATGGGCCGTGACTGGTACCCGATAGGGGCACCCAGACAACATGACT
>DF369449.1:0-10608 GCA_000787875.1 Solanum virginianum
CTAGTTGGAGAAAGTATGTGTTACTCTAGAAAGCTTTTGAAAGGATTTAACACAAATAATACTTTGACTCTTCATATGAATGTGATTTCATAATTTTTGACAACTTTAAAATACTTGGTATTCCTATTTATATGTCCTTAAAGAATCAAATGATGTATTTTACTAAGGTTGGGATTTTAGATAAGTGGGTAACTATGAAAGTTGAATAAGTTTGAAATAATATATGTTCATTTTTAGTCATTCCGGTGAACAATAAGCTATATACTTAGAATTTCATCTTCAGAATTTCATGTAGAGTTGGGATTGGAAAGAGATTAAAAGAGTGAAAACAAGTGGTCCCGAAGTTGGAAACACTTCTAATTTTGAAGGAAAGTCGAAGTGCATGAGAGACCTCCTAAAACTCTCCTTAGTAATTTTTATGACATAAATAAGGCGTGATATCAAAGTTGTAAATTGTGAAAGCTGGGTAAGTTTGTAAATAGGGAAGGTTTGATTTGTAAATAAGGAAGATTCAATTTGTTAATAGGGAAAGTTTGATAAGCTGGTAATTTGGAAAGTTCGATAAGCTCGCGAATTGTGAAAGCCTGATAAGTTTGCAAATTGGAAAATTTTGGATAAGTTTGTAGGTTGTGGAAGTTTGATAAGTTTGCAAACTGTGCGAGTTTGAATAGTAGTACTAAGTTGTCTGATCTGTTTTATGTAATAATAACTGTTCGCTTTCAAGTATGACCTTGTCTGACATATGAATATTTTGTTTGTGTTTGGAACTGATAATTTGGTGTGTATGACCTACTCCAAAGTTAGGATGTTTGACGGTGGGTTCGGGGACGGCTGTCACGACCCAACCTATGGGCCGTGACTGGCACCCGTTTGGGGCGCCCAAACCACATAATCAAACCAACTCTGATATAGGTTACTATTCATTTATGAAAATTTTGACAGATTTTCCTCTGTTCCACTGACTAGCCACCTGAAACAGAAAAATTTCCAGCGAACTAATAGACATGGCTATATAAATATATGCGGGCCGACAAGGTCACTGCTGCGGTTAAACCATTCAACCGTTAGAACAGATGCGTATAAACGTAAAGAAAATAACAAGAATGAACACATAATTTAACGTGGTTCACCGACAATACATCGGCTACGTCCACGGGCAGAGAAGAGATAGTTTATTGATTTGAGGAGTTATCAGAATACAGTATTGTATTGTCTGTTTGATATGTTGGACTACGACTTGTGAGTGCAGCGGTCTTCCCTGGCTCACTTATTAGTATTTTGACCTGTGGGTGCAACGGTCTTCTCTGGCCCACTGTGAGTGCAGCGGTCTTCCCTGGCTCACTTGTCTGTTGTATGATGTTGTCTTCCTTAAATGTCGACCACCGATTATAAAAAACACAACTATATTGTACATTGGCTTCGTTTGCTATACATCTCATGTTTCGGCAAGTAAGTACATCCCCTCTTGATGAATTTGACTTTTTTGAGAGCTGACTAGTGTAGGAGTAGCAGTAGCCAGTGAACTTGCCCTATGTAGATGTTTTGTATATCCTTCATTCTTTGGCCCATGTGAATAGAGAAAGAATTAGTTATTTTTGTTGTTGCTCCTCAATCTAAGCCTGATAGCAGGAATATTGTGCTTGTCCATGTTTAGCAGTCACTTTGCTAGACTAGATAGTTGTTGAAATGTGTTGTACACCTGCTTACTGTCTGTATTAATGGCAATGTTTGCAATAAAATCTGCTACTTGGTTCCCTTCTTTGTAAACATGCTTTATTAGGATGTTTCTTTCTTGCTTTATCTGTACTATGTCTTCCACTATTTCTAAGATCTCCCAAGGAATTTTCCAAACATTATTTAGAATATTCGTTAGGGCTAGGGAATCAGTTTCAACTTCGATATTTGTCCAACCCTGATTGGCACAAAATATCAATGCTTCCCTATTTCCTGTAGCTCTGCAAACATGTTAGTGGCTTCTCCAATGTAGTTAGACTCTGCATATAAGAACTCTCCTCCGCTATCCCTGATGCAAAACCCATAAGAACTCTTATCGGGATTCCCTTTTCATGCTCCATCAGTGTTGCACTTAATCCATCCTTGTTGTGGAAATTCCCACCTGATAACCTTTGCACATATTTCTGCTCCATACATTTGAACTAGCTCAAAACACTCCAACCACTCATTAGGTAGATCTGTCCCTATAGAGAAATAGCACATTATTAGTAGTTAGACTATTTTTGTGCAATTCTTTACCAGCTACCATTCTGTCACTGTTTCCTTATGCCTCAATGTATTTCTTCTCTTCCATAGCTCCCAGATTATGATTGCTGGTAGAGCATTCATCAATCTTCTGGCCCTCAGATTCTTAGTATGGCTACACCAATTATACAACATTGTGTTTAAGTGCGTATCCTTCACCTTCAACCCTGCATATGTAACAAAGTGGTTCTGTAGCTTTTGGGCTATGGGAGCTGTTAGAAATAAGTGTTTTAGGGTCTCAGCTATTCCATTATCACAACAGCAACATTTAGACACTATGGGAATTCCCATAGTTCTAAGAACATCATCAGTTGGAATTCTTCTTCTCATCAGCCTCCATAGAAAGAAAGATATTTTATAAGGCAATGCTTTAATCCCACATTCTTTGCTCAATCAACTTGCCCTTTTCTCTTTCTAACAATGTCATAGGCAGATTTCACAGTAAAGCTTCTGGAGGGGTCCCCTGTCCACCAAGCCTTATCATTAGGTTCATTGACACAAGGCCTTATGTCTTTTATGATGAACTCTGCCCATTCAGGAGTCAGTTTTGCATTAATTGCCCCTTCATCCCATTGGGAATTGATAATCAATTTCTTAACTTCCACTTTCTCTTCTCTAGTTGCATCCTCATCCAAGTAATACAGGGCACCACATTTAGTCCAGTGGTCAAACCAAAAGCTAGAATTTTCAGCTTTTAATTGTCACCAAATGTATGGTTCAATGTCCTCCTTTATAGATGTCATCCTTCTCCTTATCTGTGAAGCCCCAGGGTTTATGACAAATGTGGGATGCATCTTCTTACAGTACTTATTAGCCATATAGATTCCCCATAATGAGTCGATAGAGGTTCTGAAGTTCCACCAAAGCTTTGCAATTAGAGCTTTGTTTATGTCCATCATAGATCTAAAACCCAAGTCTCCTTCTTCTATTGGTATGCACAAGTCATCCCAGACAGACTAGTGTTTTCTTTTCTCTGTTAAGAAGCTGGACCAAAAATATTTGGCAAAGATATTGTGCATGGCTTTGATTACACCCTTTGGGGGGCATAAGGCAGATAAGAGATGTAAAGGCATGGACTGCAAGACATGCCTTACTAGAATTATTTTACCATCAAAAGATAATAATCTATTCTGCCATAAAAAAGTTCTCCTGGATATTTTTCTCAAACTTTCCTCAAAGTAGTAGCATTTTGCTCTCCCATAGTACACAGGACACCCAAGATAAGTGAAAGGGAATTCACCTTGTCTGATCCCTGTGAGCCTCCTTATTCTGATTTTGTAAATCATAGGGATTCTTTCATGTAGATAAAATAAGCTTTTTGACAAGTTAATAAGTTGTATGGACACCTGCTCATATCCTCTAAGAACATTCATCATTTTCTTGATAGACTGGTTCTCCCCAGAGCAAAAAAGCATTATATCATCACCATAAGGTAAGTGATTGATAGGTGGACTCCATTTAGGCATTCCATACCCTCTGTAATCCTTATCTTCATGTAGTTTATTAAGGTTCCTAGATAGTACTTCTGCTGCAATGATAAACAATGTTGAAGATAGTGGGTTCCCCTATTTCAATCTCCTCGAGGATTTGAATAGCCCATATGATTGGCCATTTACAAGCACTGAGTACCAATTGTTAGACATCAGTCTCCAAACCATGTCCACCAGGACTTCTGAAAATCTAAACTTTCTCAATACCTTAGTCAAGTATATCCATGATACCCTATTATAAGCCTTTGTCATGTCTAGCTTGACCATCACATTTATATGTTGATTTCTCTTATTAATATCCCTGATTATCTCTTGTGCTAGCAAGACATTTTCAATAATGCTTCTGCCCTTTACAAAGCCAGCTTGATTGTTTGAGGCAATCTTAGGTAGAACAGTCACCAATCTATCATGTGTCACTCTTGAGATTACTTTGTTTACAAAGCAGTTGAGACTAATTGGTCTCAAATCTAAGAAAGTCTTAGGTAATTCCTTCTTGGGGATCAAAACTAAGTTGGTATGAGAGACATACCTAGAAATTCAAACCCACAAAATAAAACCTTCACCACCATTGTCATATTTTCTGACACAATGTCCCATCATTCTTGGAAGAACATTCTTGTGAATCCATCAGGCCCTGCAGCACTATTCCCACTTAGTGAGAAAATTGCCTTCTTCACTTCCTCTCCATCTGGTAGTTTGGTAATGTAATCATTTTCTTCTGCAATGATTATATTAGGAATGAAATCAAGCATGTTCTGATCTTGTGTAGCATCTTCCTCACTAAACTACTTCTTAAAGAAATCCATGGTTATATCTCCTATCTTGTCCCTGTCTCTTATAATTGACCCATGCTCATCAGTAATCTCTGCTAGTTGTAGCTTCTTTCTTCTTCCTTGAACATAAGAATGAAAAATTTTGGAATTTCTATCTCCATGCTTGAACCAGTGCATGCCTGATTTTTGCCCCCAAAATTCTTCCTCCATTTTCAATAAATTCTTCAGCTCTGCCTCTGCCTTCTGTAATTGGACCCTATTCTCTAGGATTGGGTGTTGCTTAAATTGATTCTCCTTGACTGTATTCATATCCTCTAGTGTTGCCTTCTTGATAAAAATGTTGCCCACCTCTGCCTTATTCCACTCCACAAGGGCCCTTTTAACTTTCTTTAATTTAGCATGAAGCACCAAAAATAGGGACCCACTAAAATCTACACTCCAATTTTCCTGTACTATGGTTTTAAACTTCTTGTGTTTGCACCATAGGTTCAAAAATTTGAAAGGTTTGATTATGTTCCCTGCCCCTGTTTTGCAAACTACATGCAGGGGAGCATGATCAGACCCTTGTCTGAATAAATGTTGAACCTCACTACTTGGGAACAGCTCCCAAAACCTAACACTAGCTAAAATTTTATCCAGTCTCTTAAAAATACAAGCATCATCTGTTCTACCATTCCACTATGTATAGTTACTAACAGAGAAATTAATTTCTAATAGTCCACTGTAACTTACACATTGGGCAAAGTCTACAACCTCCTGTTGTGTGACCTCCAAACCCGCTAGCTTCTCTTCCTCATTTAAGATTACATTGAAGTCTCCACCAACTAGCCAAGGAACCTCATTATGACTACACTCTTCGAGCTCTTCCCATAGCTTCAATCTTTCTAGAGCTATGCACTTGGCATATACTAAAGCAATTATGAAGGTTGTGTCAAATTTGATGAACTACATTATAATATGCTGGCTGTCATTCTTGATGATGCTTCCTTCCCATTCAGCCTTCCAAAATATCCAAACCTTCCCAGTTATGTTAACTAAGGTATAGTCAAAGCCAAATTACATTCTATATTGGTCTATCCCCTCTGGCCTTTGAAAAGATTCCATAAGAGCTATGAATGAGTAATGATATTGTCTATTAAGATCCATTAGTCCGCCAAAGGCATTTTGGGTGTTAACGGACCTAATGTTCCAAAATAATATTTTGTCTATCATTGATCATTGCTAACTGATCTCCCCTTACTACTCCTTGTTTGAACCTGCAGTGGGACATTTGATGTGTCTTTCTTGATATTTAGGCTCCCTATGTTCCAAGGACAAAGATCCCTATCTTTACTCACTTGTTGAATATTGTATCCTAGGCCATGATTATCATCCAGTTCTACATCTTCTTTAACTTCTTCTTCATCCTCCTCTTGTACCTGTATAATGGAAGTTTGATGTGCATCACCTTGCTGCACACTGGATATATCACCTTCCATGTACACCGATGATGTACTCTTCTGTTGATTTCCTTTCACCTCCTTATCAGTAGGCTTAGAGGTAATTGAGTTGACCTTTTGTGTGGATTCATCTGCCTTAGCGATGTTTCCTTCACTGATTTGGCCCTTAGTGGAATCTTCCCTAGTGTCTGGTGTCTTCTGATGCTGAAGTATGTTATTCTGCTCTTTGTTTTCACTCTGGTTGGGCTTCTCCGGTGTGACTTATAGGGCCTCATCCTTCTTCTTGGTTGAACTCCCCTCCCTTTCTCCTCTTGTAGGGATTCAAATCTATTTCTTATGCAAATTGTATTTCATTGATGCACTGGTTGTTGAGCCCTCCTTCCTCTATTTCTGTTCTTCTGCTCAACTGTTGGCTCCTCAATCATTGTCTCCTTAACTCCTCCCTCCCCTTTTTCCTGGTCTATTGGTATGTCTTTTGGTGTATCTTCCTTATGCTCCTTCTTCCCTTGCTCCTTCTCTTCTGTCTCCTTTGTCTTTCTCTACATAAAGAGCTCTGGGTACTTCACATAGCATTGCTCCTCATCATGGCCTTGAATCTTGCATGTTTGACAGTATTTGTGGACATAATCATATTTTATTCTGACCCATTTCTCCATAACCTCCTCTGCCCCTTTTTTTATGCACATCTTTATTCTTTTTGGGAATTCCTTCAAAAGGTCTACCTCTACCTTCACATGAGTACAACTTGGTCTTGTTTGGTTCCTTGTGGCTTGATCAACCTATAAAGGTTTTTCAACTGCTTCTGCTAGTGAGAAGATGGCATCCTCTCCAAAAAAGTTTGGAGGAAGCCTTGGAAAGGAGATCCACACAATTGCCTTTGTAGTCTCTTCCTCCGAGTGGAAATTGGGATCCTATTTGAGTGTGCGCATTGGATATGATCTACCCCTGTGTGTAATATAAAAGGTAGGCTTTAATAGAAGATGGACATAATCTTCAAGAAGTATAGCCCTAATCAGTACATGTCAGTTGTTGAGTAACCCTACTTTGCACTCTCCTTTCCTCTCATAGTATTTTGGAATGAGTTGCCTTAGGTCAGTGATCTCCGGACATCCATAGGAAAATTTCCCCACAACAGCATATTGAAGATTTTCGTTAATCACCATTTGATCTACTTCTGACTGTTTCCATTGAACAATGAATTCTCTATGTAGGTATGAGATTGGTTTGGTAGGGATGGACTTGATTTGTGAGGGGTTGGCTTTCAGTAAACTTGCATACGAGCGGGGACTAACCCCATCCAGCGGCTGGCCTGCGGCCATCGTAGCAGGTCAAGATAGGCTTGGTAGTTGATGGCATTTCTAGGGTTTTTGTTATTGTAGTTGATTTTTTTTCCTTGTTTTCTCCTCTCCAATGTCTATTTTTTTTTCTCCACCATCAACATAACCTCAAAAATCACTCATTTTGAAAGAAAGGAGATGAAACTAGCCAAGTTAAAAAAAAAAAGAGAACGTTACAATTGCCACTTCTTTTCATTGCCTTTTAATCTAAAATCACCCTTGCTCCCCTTCTGATTCATAAATGTAAATAAATAGTGAGGACGTCCAAATCTTCGTTCAATGCTTCGAATACTACTCATAGTTTGCTGGAGTAATCTCAAGCTTAGAGTTCCATTCACTCATTCAAATATTGAAAATATTGTTCCCTATCAAAGGTCTCATCTTAACTATGAACTTCTCTTATTCTTCAATTATTGTTTTTCATTGATATGGATATATCTGTTTGTTTGTTTGTTTATTTTCTCTTTGTCCATCAGTGAAGTGTATCTCTGCATACCTTATTGGTGATTAACTTTTATTACTATTTGACATGTTTGTATAGCTAGTTAGAAAAAATTATATAATTTATTGTTACATTTGAGTACACTTTTGTTTTCTTTGTGTGCTTTTTTAATCACTGCTTAGTTCATGGCATAACCATTTATTCTCTTTGAAACTGTTTAATTATTTGATTTGTAATTTAAAGGCATGAAATATTTTAAAGTGAGTTCAGTTTATTCTCGTTAATAAGTTGAATAATTAGTTGTTGATAGTAGTATTTTTTTAAGCTACTAGTACGTAGATAGTGAAAAGTTATTTAAGAAATTATTAGGTCATCAACCTTTGGAATAGATACTATAAAAAGTACATTTTATAAAATCATTGGAATGTCTATATGCTCTTCTTGTAAAATTTTATTCTTCAAATTCATATATTTAATAGAAGAATTATATTGGAGTTGATTGGAATTGAAGATATATGATTCGCTTCAATTCCAATCTTCTTATGCGCTTAATTTGATGAACTTACTCATTTTTTTAAAACCTTCTTCCTTCACACATCTTTAATTTAATCAATAGATTTTGTTTAATCATTTTATTTTTCGTTTGAATAGTTAATCTTAAGAACAAACATACCCTCATTTTTTTTTTGTATTATTGTATGTACACCCTAATGGAATTAATATCGCTTAGCTTAATTTTCTCTTTTGTTTGCTTTTAATTATTTGGGGTAGTTAGATTTATTTTCTATTACTATTTACTTGCTTACTTTTTCTCTTAATTGTTTAATTTCTCACTTATAATTAATTAAGATTGTCAAAATAAGAGACTTCTATTTGTTAAACCCCCACATAAAATGAGAGATACGGTCGGGACCCATATATGTGGACCTCGAGGGGTGCCTAACACCTTCCTCTCGAGGTAACTTGAACTCTTACCCTTTCTATAGTGACTTGACCTTAGACCTTTAGAGGTAGTTTTAGGCTAGAATGGTGTCCTAATGCACCTTAAATTCATTAGGTGGCGACTCTTCAATCTTCCTTTTCAAAATCCCAAAAGAGTTGTTGTCACGACGTCGTCCAGGTTCCCGTTTCTTCGCGAGAAAAAATGGGGCGTGACAAAATTGCTACTCTGCTGGGGATTTTAGGTTCTAACCATTACGTGTCTTGCTTTTATGTGGGTTTTGTTTTTGTCAATCCCTTCTCTTTCTCTTTTTAATTTGCTTTCGTTAAATTGCTTTACTTTCCTAATTTATTATTGCTATTATTTCTTACTAACTTTTTTCTTTTTTCCTTTCACTTGTCCCCTCTAACTCCCCTTCCTTTATCCCTCTAACACCCCCCGCTAATCTAACTCCCCTCCCTTTATTTATTATCTTAATTGTTAAAATGTTACTGCTTTCATATAACTGGCATTCCGTTCATACTTTCCCCTAATTGGGATCCTCTTTTTTTTTCTTTTTAAGGTGATGTCGTGCATTTGCATTTCTCCCGCCTCCTTTTTAAAATCCCAAAAGAGTCGTTGCCATGACATCGTCGCCACGACGTCGTCCAGGTTCTCGTTTCTTCGTGAGAAAAAATGGGGCATGACAGCCTCCCCATTCAAAAAGATGGAAAAAATTAGTTTATATTCATATTTGTTACGTTAAAATTCAAGTTTTCTAGTTTAAGTTTATTATTTGCTAAATCTAGCCGATAAAAAATCTATCAGTCGAATTTCGAGGCCTCCCTATTCACAAAGACAAAAAAAGTTAGTTTATATTCACATTTGTGACGTTAAGATTCAAATATTCTAATTTAAGTTCATTATTTGCAAAATCTGTCCAATGACGAATCTATCCATCAAATTTCGAGGTCTTCCCGTTAAAAAAGATGGAACTATTTTAATTTATTCTTTATTTATTTATTATTGTGTATATTATTGACGTTTGGCAAATACTAGGATGTTCCTCATATCATTGTTTATTTCATTATTTGTGTATATTCTGTGATTACTATACTTATGCTATATTGTGTATCTTCTTCTCAATTTGAAAAAATGAGTTTAGTCGGGACCCATAGTTGTAGATTCTAAAGGGTGCTAATACTTTTCCATCGGAATAACTTAAATCCTTACCTGAAATTTTCGGTTCGGAAACTATTTTGTAATTAATTAATTGGTTTCCTAATTATCCTTAAAATTAGGTGGCAACTCCTAAACTAAATTATTTTTTTAAAAGTCTTTTATTTAATTATTTTTTATTGAGTTGCCATTGCGTTGCGCCTTCGGGATATCAACATATATATATATATATATATATATATATATATATATATGAGTTGGGAGGGTTAATAATGTGATTTTCGTTTTGATGGGGGCAGATGCGGGAGGGGTGGGGGATGTGTATGATCCAAATATAATTTGTATTTAATTTGTAATAAATAAATTTTATGCAAAAATGGAATTACAAAAAAAAAATTAAAACTAAAGCATATAACATTTTTTTAATTAACTGAACAGTGCTTTTAAAAAAAAAAAAAGTAAAACAAATGGTATACTATACACCAAAAAGGAAAATTCATATTGTTGTAAAACTATAGAGAAGTAAGCTAGAGAGTAGAGAGAAAGGAGAATAGAGAATTGATTTTTCTTTCATATAGTGTATTTGACTCCCCCTCATGTAGACATCATTCAACATCTTTGAGTCTTCGAATTCCAATATGATGAATAAGCTTTTCAAATACTGATGTAGGAAGCACCTTGGTGAATAGATCTGCAAGATTATCACATGAACGAACTTGTTGAACCTCAATATCACCATTCTTTTGGAGATCATGTGTGAAGAAGAATTT